>VDFB02205134.1:0-24358 GCA_007258455.2 Sequoia sempervirens | reverse complement strand
AAGATTCAATCTTTGTTGGAAGATAATGAGGTGCAGATAGCAGGTTCTAAGTTGCTGATAACTGGTGAAAAAGAGTTCTTAAAGGCATTAGAAGAAGGAGAAGGAGTTGGCTATGCAATAATGATCAAGCCAAGAGAGGCAAGCAAGGAGAATACAGCTGAAAAGAAAGAACTACCAACGGAGATTCAAGACTTGTTGCAGACCTATGAGAACATAGTAAGTAGTGGTCAACCAGCAACTTTACCTCCTAAAAGAGCCATAAGTCATAGGATAGACTTGATACCAGGAGCCACCCTTCCAAACAAAGCAGCCTACAAGATGACACCTCAGCAAAATGAGGAGATAGCTAGGCAGATTCAAGAACTACTTGACCAAGGTCTCATTAGGAAAAGCATTAGTCCTTGTGCAGTACCCACTGTCTTAGCACCCAAGAAAGGAGGAGAATGGAGGCTTTGCACTGATTCTAGGGCAATAAACAAGATAACCATCAGGTATAGGTTTCCCATTCCTAGAATTGAAGATCTCATGGATTTTCTAGGTGAAGCTAGGTACTATACCAAGATAGATTTAAAGAGTGGTTACCACCAAATTAGAATACATGAGGGGGATGAGTGGAAAATAGCCTTCAAAACCAATGAGGGTCTTTATGAGTGGCTAGTAATGCCATTTGGATTATCTAATGCCCCCTCCACATTCATGAGACTCATGAATGAAATTCTCTAGGACTACATTGGAAAGTTTGTAGTAGTGTATCTTGATGATATACTAATCTATAGCAGAACAAGAGAAGAGCACCTCCAACACATTGAGCTGATTTTCAAGAAGCTACAGGAGGAGAAGCTGAAGATTAACCTGGAAAAGTGTGAGTTCATCAAAACAGAGCTGGTGTACCTTGGTTTTGTGTTATCACATGGCAATTTGATGATGGACAGCAGCAAGGTAGAAGCCATTCTTAATTGGCCTACTCCCAAGACAACAATAGAGGTAAGAAGCTTCCATGGTCTTGCTCAGTACTATAGGAAATTCATCAAACAATTTAGTGCAATTTGTGCTCCTATGTTGGATACCATTAAAGGAGGCATGAAAACTAAGTTTGTGTGGAATGAACAAGCTAACAAGAGTTTTGAGTTGATGAAGGAAAAGGTAGCTACTCAACCTATTTTGGTGTTGCCAAGTTTTGAGAAACTATTTACAATTGAGTGTGATGCTAGTAATGTAGCAATTGGAGTTGTTCTCAGCCAAGAGGGCAGACTGGTGGCTTTTCATTCTGAGAAGCTAAGTGAAGCCAAGAAGAAGTACTCTTCTTATGACCTTGAAATGTATGCATTGGTCCAAGCACTAAGGAAGTGGAGGCACTATTTGCTTCCCAAGGAATTTATTGTATACTCAGACAATCAAGCACTCAGTTTTCTGAATTCACAAGAAAAGTTGAGTCACAGGCACATGAAATGGGTGGAGTATTTGCAAGCCTACACCTTCAACATCAAGCACAAGAAAGGAGCTCTCAATAAAGTTGCTGATGCATTGAGCAGGAGAGTTCTTACCATCCAAGAAATCCAATTGAAGAGCATGGGAATAGATCACTTCAAGGATCTATATGCAGATGATGAAGACTTTGCAGAAATTTATAAGGTATGCCTTGAGTTTAAGAACCATTTTCATAGCAAGTATGCTGAATACACATTGCAAAGTGATTTGTTGTTTAAAGGGAATCAGCTTTGTGTTCCTAGAGGGTCTATTAGGGAGAATTTAATTCAAGAGAAACACAATGGTGCATTGAGTGGTCATTTTGGGATCACCAAAACTCAAGAGCTTGTCCAAAGGTTTTATTTTTGGCCTAAGATGAACTTAGATGTCAGAAAATATGTAGAGAGTTGTGTAGTGTGTCAAAAAGAAAAAGGAACTTCTTCAAATGCATGCTTATACCAGCCACTACCAATCCCTTCTAGGCCATGGGAATGCTTAAGCATGGACTTTGTAGTTGGTTTACCCAAGACAAGGCAAGGTATGGATAGTGTGTATGTTGTGGTTGATAGATTTAGCAAAATGGCTCACTTTATACCCTGCAAAACAACCAATGATGCCAGTCAAATAGCCTCACTTTTCTTCAAAGAAATAATTAGGATTCATGGCTTACCAATCAGCATTGTATCAGACAGGGACACTAAATTTATGAGTCACTTTTGGAAGACCCTTTGGCAAAGAATGGGCACCAATCTGTCCTTTGGATCTGCATACCATCCACAAACTGATGGTTAGACTGAAGTGGTAAATAGAACACTTGGAAACCTTCTAAGATGCTTGACCAAGGAGTATGGTCAACAATGGGATCAGATTATTAGCCAGGCAGAATATGCCTATAATGATACAGTGAACAGATCAACAGGGAAGAGCCCCTTTGAAATTGTGTATGGTTTACATCCCAGGGGTGTCTATGAGCTGAGAGAGCTGAAGGATGGAGTCAAAGGAAGTGGTTATGCAGATGATTTTGCTTGTGCAATGTAGGAAACTCATGAGACAGTCAAAAAGACCTTGGCAGAAAATACCATGAAGCATAAGGCTAAGGTGGATGAGCATAGAAAAGAAGTCCAATTTAATGTGGGAGACTTAGCAATGGTCCATTTCAACAAGGCTAGACTATAGAAAGGAGTTCCTCACAAGCTGCAAATGAAGAGGATAGGTCCCTGCCCTATCTTGGAGAAGTATGGCAACAATGCTTTCAAAGTGAAATTGCCTGATGACAGTGGACTGTCCCTTGTTTTCAACATTGCAGACCTTGTACATTACAGAGGACCACCAGTAAACAAAGATCAGACCTTCCATGAAGTCAGTCAAGATGTTGAAGAACTTAAACTACCCTCCACTGCAGTCAAGCAAGCTGATAAAGTATTGGATACTAGAGTTTACAAGAAAACTAGGACAAAGGAATATAAGGAACATCTGATCCAAAGACAAGGACAATCTGAAGTGGATGCAATCTGGGTCAAGGAGGCAGAGTTTAAGAAGTTTCGAATAGATCCTAACTTGCTCAATCCAAGGGTGGATTGAATTTTCTGTTTTGGGGAGGATGGTGCAAGAGCACCTAGGCTGACCTCCATTTTGGTTTGCTATGTTTTGGCTTGTACTAACTTTAGCCAAGTCAGGAATGTTTGTGTGTTTAGATTGGAGCTTTAGAAAGTATTGTGTGTGTGGAGAATTAGTCACTAGGACTAATGTCTTCATTAGTTTATCTTATTGTTGATTTTTGCTTTATTAAGCTTTGGACAACATTTAGTCTATTAAAAGCCACATCATTGTTGTTTGGAGATGCCACGGGAAGTTAAGGAGCTCTTGATGAAAGTTTAAGGAGATTATGGTCCTATCATTAAGGTAAAAAAGCAGAGTTACAACATTGCATGATGAACTTGTTCAGTTACATGCATGTTATCTGGCATTGAAAAACCCTTGAAATTAGGGGAAAAAAACCTCGAGCCACTGCCCTTAAACTATGCAAATGGAATCAAAGTGGTTGTAAGAGACTCATAGTAAGCATAGAAAGATGATTGTAATCAGTTAGTTTTGGGGAATGAATGAAAGATAGTGTGCAGTTTCTGTGTGTTACCCGTGTGTTCAGCAAAATAATGAATAGAAAGACTTTGTTTATACAGTTTCTCACAGTTCTTGGATTCTTGAAATAGCTTGGAGTGTGTTTACATCTTGTAGATAATAGCTAAGATTGGTTTTTGTGTTTTGGGTTCTTAATTAGAATGGTAGAGTGTAGTTCTGAAATTCCACTGTGTTTTGCAATAGAACTGTCAAAGGCGTTGGATGTTCAGATATAACATTGCATTTGTATTTATAGAGCAGTTTAACATCTTTCTTTGTGTATAAACTTTGTATTGACTAGTAACAGTGCTTGGTATTCAAAAAGAAGTAGGTGATAAAACATTTTTATTTCTGTTTTGGCAGAAAACTGCCTTTCCTGAACCTGCCCGCGCACTTTGGGAAACAGTGATCTTTTAACCACTGTAATTATTGGGATAACACTGCATCCATGTTCATTTGCTAGTATAGAATAAAGTTCATCTTGTATTTAGTTTGTTGAGTGCAGGGTTTTTGAATAGAATCTTCAGATTAGAAATTAGAGGTGTGTATATACTGTTTTGAGCAGCAAATTTGGGAATGGCTTCCCCATAGACCCTGAACACGGGATATTCTAGAGCTTAGTGGAATATGGGAGTGAAGCCAACACATTGCATAAATTTGGTGGTAAGAAACCAAAAGGGTCAAGCAGGAAATTCTAATGCCAAACCCTAGGCGAGTTGGAATTACCCGGTTAGGAGTTTGTAAGTGAAAAGTGAATAGAACAGGCAGTGGAAGGTACCACCGTACGGAAGAAGTACACCTACAGGTGGGATATGTCTAAGCACCAGTATATCATAATGATGGAGACCTGATCAATCCTCATGGAGTGAGAAATAGATAAGTGAATAGACAAACGCTAGAAATTAGGCCTAATTACCATATTAGCCCTTGAATGTGGAAAACGGCTATACGGTAGGGGAAGATATTTGAAACCCTGTGCAAGATTTAATAGACCCAAAAGGGTATCAGAATGTGTGATTATTTTGATTGGTATAGTGGAGACTTTGTGCAGAAAAGGCAAATTAGTGACTCGTAAGGGCTAGTAGAACCTAGGCCCTCTCAAGAAAAAATTAAGAGATCGGGTAATTTGAGGATAGTAGGATCTCCTCGATGGATTCAAATGGTGGTGAAATTCTTGGAAACAGAGCATCTACCTTCCCTGCAAGAAGTTCAAGCAAGTTGGAGAGTTTGGCATCTAGAGTCTTCTAGGTGTAGTGACAAAGATTGCAAGTGCAAGAAGGTGTTTGACTACCCAAGGTAAAGCACAATGTAGGAACTCTTTGAGAAGAGTTGGAGCAGAGTTTGGTCAATCTCCAAGCTCAAGAGGAAGCCATTGGAGACAGGTTTTAGGTAGGAGACAGTGGAAAGTCTTCCACAAGATAGTGCAAGCAACCTTGGGTATTTGCATACACCACATACAATCCTTCATTTTTCTTTTTGAATGCAATATTCCATTCATTTCCTCTTTCTCGATTACATGATGATATCCACTCTTTAGGTAAATCTTTGTGAAATACTTTTCTTGACTCTCAAATAGTCCATAATGACATCCATCCTTGGCAATGGAAATCTATACTCGACAGTGATCCCAATTATTTCTCTTGAATCTTTACACATTATCCACTCTCCATGTTTCTTTGGTGCAAGTATAACAAGTACTACACATGGGATTAATATTTCTCTAATCAATCCTTTCTTCAACAACTCTTGTATCTATCAATTCAACTCTGCATTCTTTGTCGATATCATTCTATGTATGCGCTTTGTTTAGAAAACTTGCTCTCGATATTAGATCTATGTGATGATTGATACTCTGAACTGGTGGTAAGCCATCTGGTACCTTTTCTGACATGATGTCTTCATATTTTGCTAATAGTTCTGCTACTTCCTTACTCTTTATGGTAGGATTCTTTATCTTCTGACCATTGATTTTCTTTGGAATCAATGCAAAACACATATTCTCATGCCTCAATCAATCCAAAAATTTCCTTCCATCTACTAAACATAGTCTGCCAATGCCACAAACTTCAATCTTCTCCTCTTCCTCTAAAGGTATCAACTTAATTATTTTTTCATTCAAAGTCACAATGTAAGTATTCCTTCTTCCATCATGAATCACTTTCTTATCATATTGACATGGTCTTCCTAACAATAAATGACAAGCATCCATAGGCATAATATCACAATACTTCATCCCTATATGATCCTATATGAAATTTCACCAAATATTACTCATTCACCAATGTCTTATGCTCATCTTGAATCCATGCTATCCTTTAGGGGTTTGGATGTTTCAATCTCTTCAAATTAAACTTGGTTACCATCTCCTTTGAAACTAGATTATCAGTGCTACCACTATCAATGATAAATTTACATACCTTTCCTTTGGACTTACATTTGGTTTTGAATAGAATCTTCCTTTGCAGTGGTTCCTCAATCTTTTCTTCATGCATCAGATCTCTCCTCATCACTAATGATTCACCTTTATTAGGTTTCCCAACTAAATTAGGGGATTCAACATGTTCTTCATCCACATATGTTGTTCTTTCGATATGCTCGGGTTTCTTTCTAGTAATTCCTTGATGAAATTTAAATGCTTTGTCCTTCACCTCCACACTTGAAATAGGTTCCATTGAATAGTCTTCTCTTGGATCTTCCTTCATTTGTCCAAAATACTTCATTATGGTACAAGTTATGACCTCCTCTATCACTTTGGTAGACCATAGAAATTTCTATCATCTTCGCCTTTGCAGTATGAATTGGCATCCTTTTATTTTCTTTAGTAGAGTTTTACATCTTTGTTTTGCTCTACATAAGATCTTCTTTCTCTAGATTGTGATATGCTCCTCTAGAATCTTCCTCTTACACTTTTCAGCCTTTGTTTAAATTTATTGTTCAGCTTCTCTTTCACCTTCAATGCAAACTAATATGCTTCTTCAACTGATGTCATCTTTACTAGGCTCAATTCTTCTTGAATGTTTCTTCTCAGTGGAAATTGATGTATCTTGCAACTTTTTCTTTGCTTGCTTCACTATGACTGGTTCTTATTATCATTTTGTATAATTCTTTAGTATACTCCATAGATTTCTCCTTTTGTCTTAGGTTCTTCAACCTTTTCAACAATTCCAACTCATAGTCAGCTAGTATGAATTGATTCTTCAACTTTTTCACCATTCTATCCCATTTGATGATTTTCTCCTTTCCTCTTCTATTTCTATCCAATTGAACTTCTTTCTACCATAAATTAGCATGACCCTCCAACTTTGTCTTAGCAAATTTGACTCTTTCAAGATCTTCAATTTATTCATATTCAAAGTATTCTTCCATTTCATTGATCCAATCAATCAATTCTTTAGGTTTTAAATTTCTCGTGTAATTTTGAATTTGAACTCTAGGTTTTTTTCCAATTTTTGAAATAGCCTTCAACATCTTCACCTGATCTAATTCCTCTTCTTCTTTTACTAGGGATTCTCCAACTTGATTCACAATATGATCCACTTCATCATTTCTTTCATCCTAATGCCTAGGGTTTAGGCCTTGCCTTCGATCTTCTTCTACTACATCTAATCAAACTCGCATCTTGTGCATCATTTCCAACATCTCATCCATTATTCCAACAACATTCACCATAGTAGGTGTTCTCCTTGGTGGAATCTCTCCCCTTGAATTCAGCGCAACTACCTCAATTTGATGATTTGGCTACAAGGGTTTCAATTGCCTCACAATCAGTGATTAGTTGAAAACACATGTAGTCTTCCTCTTGAAAGTGAGTTATTTTTTCACCTCAAGGAATTCCTCCAGGATTCACAAACTCACTCTAATACCACTTGGTGTAGTCACAGATGGAGGGTTCAGAAAGAAAAATCCAAACCATGTAGCTTAGATTCAACATAGTGGAAATAACATAAGAAAATGATCTGCAAATATTATTCTTTATTGAATTGACAATCTTACATGTAGTATATGCCTCATGAGTGAGTAATCAGGGCTCATAGGCTTTTTGCAAGGGCATTCAACATTACAACTAGCCAAAAGGCCTTATTACAGTCCCCCGAAGGGTTGATACAAAAATATAAATATCTAACTATTGATGAGTAACTGACTGATGATCTACAATGAACTATAATGATATTTAATATGATTCTCTAGCTCCAACAAAGGTCCACATTGGTCACAAGGGTTTACAACTCGATAAATGATTAGCTATGAAGGTCAGCCTCATAATATGAAAATACAATCCTTTGTGAAAAGAAATGACTTGTGAATCTCTATGATAGATCCCGTTGGACCAAAATTCTTGTATTATGTCCCATTAGGCTCCGCATGTTATAGAATAGGTCCGCACTAAGAAATTTGGACGAGGTCAGCCCCAAATGCTTTCACTGGGAATTATAATGAAATTTTGAGAGCGATAAATTTCTATAGACAAATGAAAATGATCTAAAATATAGATATATGCTAGATGTCAATGTGTAGCTATTATATCCTACTCTGTGAGATAAGATATGATAATATCTAGTGAAATTTAGAATGAAATGTTGACACTTCTACCAAATGAAATGCAAGAAAAGAAATTTTTTTGGTTGATATAGGATTGCTTTACAACCAAGGATGCTCTTACATTATTCACCACCATTATAAGTCCTCAAATACTTAATATTTTTACTAGTTTGGCTTTCAACAAAGCCTGTAAACTCTTTAAACCAACTAAAGACTTCATATTTATTAATAAGGAAATACACCCATGTCCTTCTACTATAATCATCTATAAATGATATAAAATAAAAAAATCTAGATAATGAAGGAGCACTCACAGGACTAAATACATCATAGTGAAATAAATATACCCCATAAAACTCATGAGAACTGGAATAAAAAATCAAGAACATGGTACTATTTTTCATATATATAGTTAAAAAAATTGAACTCAAGATTACATTCAACAATCCCCTTAATGAGGAATTTTTTAGGTATCTAAGACCATTTTCACTAATATGTACAAGTCTTTAGTGTCAAAGTATTTTCTTCTTAGTATGAATCTTTATCTCCAAATCATGAGTACCCTTAGCTACCTAGAAATAATTAGCATTGGAAGTAGATATAACACTCTTCTTCATTGTTGGTTCCAATGGTGAGGATAAATACTTTGAAGCTCTTTCATTTTAATTTTTAGAAGAACTATTGATTTGAGAAATGATGTATCAAGCTAAAATAGTGTTCCTATCCAAACACCCTTAGCAAGCACGATAACTCCTCTTGTCATCTTGCATAATCTATTAGAGGAGTCAAATTATACATCCACACCATTCAATTCTTATAGAAAGTAGGTTCCATGCCAAATCAAAGATAAGTATGACACCATCTATCCCCTTCACTCTTCTATTTTGGAATTGGATCTTACTCTTCCATGACCAACAATATTCAACTGAGAGTCATCACCCAAGTACACCTTCCTACCATCATATTCTTCATACTTTGAGAACCAACCTTGATGTGAGGTCATGTAAAAAGAAGCATTGGAGTCAATCAACTACACATCTTGTGATGCACGTGTGGCCAAGGTAACAAAAAAAGATTCTATATCATCTTGAGAGGATTCATCAAAGTTAGAATTGGAGAAGATCTTGTTTTTCTCCTCTTTTCACTCCTTGCGAAAATGACTAGATTTTCCATATTTCCAACACTTCACCTTGGAATTTCCAAATGACTTAGATCTCCCATAGAATTTGGATTTAGACTTCTCTTTCTTTGTGTTTTTCTATTTTTCTTTGTCTTTTGATCTACCACAAACAACAAGGGCCTCCTTAGACATTTCAAAATATTTTATCCATGTCTCTTAAAAAAAAATGATGCAACAACTTCATCCATCTTGAAGGTGGTAGTGGTAAGTTCCTAATGGACACAAGTTGATCCCATGAGTCTAGTAATAAACATAAAAAATTCATGTAATGATTCTCCTCCTCTATTTTTACACCAATAGAGTCTAACAAGGAAACAAGCATTTTAAATGCATTAATGTGATTTATGAAATATTATCCTTATTCCATCCTCAAACAATTCATTTTATTTTGTAGGAAAAAATTATTTACTAGTGATTTATGCAACCTTCTCTTCATGAAAATTTAGAAGCATGAAGTCAACCAAATAGAGTCATATAAAAACCATTGTATTTTGATCCATCAAATCTCAATCTTCTTGTTTTATGTCTAATAGCATATTTCTAGATACATCTAGCCATAAATATTTTTCTACTAGTACGCCTTCCATATTGAGCTTCCATAGCTCAAATATGCCTCCATTAAATATTTCAATCTCTATTCTTCCATATTTTCTAGCCATCTCCTTCTTGCAACAAGGTCACAAAAATCTTTACAAGAAGCTCGCACTCAAAAAGATCAATACAAATAACCCTCTACCCAATAATGGGACCAAAACAAGCTAGGATTTGATACCAATTGAAAGGAATCAAGGTACAAAAAAGTGCTTCCTACACCAATCTAGTGAGGAGAGGGTGAATTTTTTTTTACAAAATTTAATAGTTATTGAGAATACCCTTACAATTACAATATAGAGATGCACAAGTTAGTTAAACAACAAAATCATCACAAGTACATGCAAGACACACTGTAAAACAAAATATACCTGGGGATAACCATTTCGAGAGATAAAATCCACACTCTAAACACATATCCCAATGTATGAACTATAAAAAGTTGGTTATAATACAATATTATAACCAAGCTCTTTTAGGAGTCACAAGTGTTGTTACAATTCTAGATAATTTCAATAGAATAACAATACCTACAAATGAGTCTCAATACAACACTTGAATATATAGTTCACAATGCATAAAATTAGCTACTTTCAAAATGGTATACCCAATAATGACACATGTCATCATCCTCTTCACTGCATACATACAAGACTAGAGATGAACAAGTCCATGCCTTTCTTATCTTTCCACATGCAAACTTAACATACAATATGTAAACTAAAACTTGCCACATGCAACACTACACATATAAGGAATCCACTTAACATGCAAGGGACTTGCATGCATGCAAACTAAAACATCACATGTAATGCACCTACATGCAAAACTCCACCTATAATAGTAATTTCCTAGATTAACTCCTCTTATGTCATAGTTCCTATTACCATTAATTGACAATTTGACATGATTTAACTATTACCAATGAATTTAATCAACTCAAACATAATGGGATTTCTATCACCTAGAAAATATAGATCATGCCACCCTTGCCACTTCACATGTAGGATGACAACTCATGATGTCAGTCCCACAAAATGACATCATCAAAAGGACATAAATAATTATACACAAAAAATGAATAATAATATATCAACATTAAATAATTAATTAATGATAGGAATTATCAAAGGTTAAGACACCTTGTTAATAACATATCCTTGGCATTTAAAATGGCTATTCAAGGGAAGTATGGTGTTAAGGAAGAAAGTGTGTGGTTGAATGGTTCAAATTTAAATGTGTTCATCTAGTTTAAAGGAGTAGAAAGAAGAAATTGTGTAAATGAAGGTGTATGTATGCATAGAGACTTTTACATTAGATGGAGAATGTGTGATAGACACAAGGGTTCTAATAATGCAAATAGAAGGAGCTTAGCATGAAGGAGAAAAGGGAGTGTATAAATTCATGTACAGGAGCACTATTTGATGATGCACTTGAGGACCTTTGAAGCCATCATTATTTCATGTAATTGTAGAAATTGAAGGAAAAATTAGATGCGTGGTCTATTTATGGCCTTGGGATATGGGAAAATTATATGAATTGTTAGCTATTAGAATTACATTTCATTTGGGATCAAAATGTTCAAATGTTTGATAGGATTGACAATCATTTTAGACAATATAAAGATATGGGATAATTATTATAGTTGCATATTGGTGATGTGGTGGTAATGGAATTTAGGCACCAAATATATTGTGAGTAGAATTTTTAAAATTATAAAGGGCTATATAATTCAAGATAGGGGGTAATAAATTTTTCTTTCTTCTAAGTTTGGTGTATTGGTACTTTAGGCTTCTTTGGTATGTAGTAGGTAGAAAAAGACATAGAAATATGAAGAAAATATTGTAGAAAGGCCACCTATATATAGACCTTTGTATAAAATGGGAGAGCCTATTGTATATATAACTACGTGTTCATGTTAATAAAAAGTAACTATCCTTCGTTTTACTTATTGTATGTGTATTCATTGTACGTATGTGATAAGACCTTAGTTTTCATGACTAGGCATCCCTTCATTACAACCCCCAAATGTTTGGGTTTCATCAATTCCTTAAGCACTTCAAGATTAACATGGGCATAAAGATTGACACTGATGAATTTTATGAGGGTGCACAAGGACCTAATGAGACTTGATACAAGCATATTTTACTAGATTTCAATTCTTATGTTCTAAGTTACACCATTAGATTAATGTCAATGAGTAGAAAATTAACTTCTTTAAGGGATTCTTATCACTTCTTCAAGATATTTTACACAAATGAATATATTTTCTTTTGTTATAGACATGTGCTCTTATATGAAGAATATTGAATTAAATTTACTTTCATCCATTGTAACCAATTATATTTCATAACTAATGATTATTTTACATCTTCTCACTTCTAAATATTCAAAATTTTAATACTTTTTCAAAGGTTAATGATTCTAAGCACATAAATTAAAAAATCAAAACAATTGACTTATAATTAATCTATATTACCAAAATATCCATAATCAATTGTAATTCATTATACATAAATTTGACTTATTTCAAATAAAATGGAATGCTCCTATTATTGAAAATAAGGTGAACTAGTCTTATTATTGCAAATAAAGTGGACTAGTCTTATTATTTCAAATAAATTGGACTTATTCAAAATAAAGTAGTACAATCATATTATTACAAATAAACTAGATGAAAATTAATTGTACAAATAAAAATATAGTAAAATTTATTTAATTTGTTCCAAATAAATTAAACTTATATGAACTAAATTAGACCAAATATATTATTGATCTAATGGATGAATATTTCATATAAACTAGATAAAACTTTTTTATTGGATAAAGAAGAAAATAAATTACATCAACGAGAGAACATGGCCAAAAAGGCCACCATTAGGTCAAACACATGGCGCATGCATACCTTATGTCTCGATGGTAAACTAAAATGAAAACAGTAATTGTAGATATAAACACTATGTGAAACTAAATTTACTTATTGGACAAATAAAGCTAGACTTATTAAAAAATTAAATTTAGAAAATTTCAAATAAGTTAGATTTATGTTTTGATTAGGGGTAAAAAATAGGTTTTGAAGGGGCTCAAAACCCTATACAAAAGAATACATCTGAAACTCAAGATGACAACAATAAGAAAAAATCAACCCAACAACAACAAGCTGCTAAAGAAGATAACTCACATACCACTAGGAGCCCAACAATAGCCACAAACAAATATTCAAGACATCACAGGCTACAAAAGACACACAAGCAAGGTCCTGAAGCCCAAATACAACCTAGTTTTATTCGGGACCAGAAACCCCACCCAAGTTTTGACTGTAATAAAAAACCACCTGAAACAATCAGGCAACATACCAACACAACAGTAGCCAACCATCTGATCAGAAACAACAAACCATAACCCAACAAAAGAAAAGGAAATTTAATGGTATAAGCCACCATTAATCCCAACCTCCTAATCAAAACCACCAACACACAAGAGGATAGACACTCCTTGAAGCTCCCAAGCACCCCAAAGACTAACTCCAAATCCATGTCAAGAGGACTGAGCTCCCCTCTATAGGAGAGGATATTGTGAAAACCCAAAAAATCAAGAGCACACTTCATCAACAACCTCGGCCTCCACCTTGATAGGAGAAACTTCCACCTCAATAGGAACCTTTACTTAGAAACCAAAGAGGACAATCATCATCCAACACACCCCACCTCAACCAATGAGCTGATATCAAGAGAGGCGATTACGGAAATGGAAGAGTGTAAAAGCTCCGGAAGAATGAGTGAGCCACACTATCCTTTAAGTTGAGCATCGGGAGCTCAGAGAGATCACACCAAACCAGCGAAACTCAAGGGGAAGAGGAAGGCCTCCTCCACCAGCTTCCAGCAGGCACCACGAAACACCATCATCAGCCTTTTCCACGGTAGAGAACCCACAAAGTACAAGCTTTGAAAGGATCCCAATAAACAAAATAGACTCCAAGAGCCTTGCAGCACAAGCATGTGCCACACCTCCAATAACCAAGGCTTATCTCGAACATCCAGAGAAGCCAAGTAGATCCTTCTTTCAGCAGGAGAAAGAAAGGGCTTCTCCAAGCCAAGAGAAGACCCACCCCTTCCCAACTCAGCACCAAAAGCCCTAAGAGTAAAAAATCCTCCTCCCAACACGCCATGAGTAACATCAACCACTCCCAGCTAAACAAAGGGGAGAGTCACAAAATGTAGATCAACGCAACAAATGCTCTCACCAACAACCACAGTCAGGGTCATCCCATAGCTTCTCCCACCCATGCTCACCATAACATTTCCATAAGACACATGGGATCCCTCAAACAAAAGAAGCAACACTCAAATAAGGGTAACCAAACACCCAAAGATATGACACACTGTCAAGGAAGGACAGGCCACCAACCCACAGGCAACAAGGGTAAAGACCCCTCCAACAAATTCAACATACAAAGTTTAGAACCAAGCCCCAACACGATCCAAAACCTCACACAAGAGGAGATAACCCTCACTGCTAGACAACCCTCGACCATCAAAGAGAGCAAAGGGAGTCCCCAACCAAAGCCAGCCGCTAGCACAGGAGCAGAGTCACCGAAAATGAAACGCTCCCAACTAAAACAAAAGCATCTTCATCACTGGAGACCATCGCAACAAGCATGCCAAACAAGGCTAATAACATCAACTGCTAGGTCAAAAACACCAATAACATCTCTCCAACTGGGCGGATTGAATCCACCATAATACCTCCAACAGGTGAAAAGGGGAGTGCACAAGCCGCAAAACCAGAGCCATAGAAAGCAGCCCTGCAAACAACTTTCCCATCAACGGAAAAGCGAAAGGCATGCCGTCCACAGAGAAAGCCATAGGAAATACCCACCACCGCTGAAGGACCTCCCTCCCACGCACCCGGAGAACCCAACAATAGAAGCCCAGCCAGGGCACGCCATCCATCCATCTTGCTCTCTTCCTCAGACCCCTCCTCGCCATCAGAAGATTCAAAAACTCTGTTCCCGCCTAGCCTGCTCCGCTCCATTTAAATTCTTGTTTCAAATAAGTTAGATTTATTTTACTTGTACAAAAGATAAAACTTATTTGAAATTATATAAAATCATTCCAAATAGTCTTAAAGTGATTAGAAATAAATTGGACCTATGTTATAATTCTAAAAGTAACCAAAATTGTTTACTATGCATCTATTAAAATATACACAAATTTAAATGAACTCATTTTAATTAAACTCAAATAATTTAAAATAAATTGGACTAATCCAATTATTTTATAAAATAGAGCTATTGGGTTCAAATCCCCAAAGTGACATCTTAATTCTCAAGGGCATAAGTACAAGTGGTAGTCATGTGGTTGATACTTAATGTACACTATATGAGATTATAAGTTTCATGGTGCACATGTCAATCTTTAGTAGGCATTATATGAGACTATAAGTTTCATTGTGGACATACCAATCCTTGGTAGATGAATTGTACAAGGTGTGGGCCTTGAAATTAAACCCTTAGTAATGAATTTTAAAAAATATACTTATTAGGTTATTTGTGCATATATACAAATATATAACATTAAAAGTCATTCCAAATAAACTCAACTTACTCAAAATAAATGAGACCAAACCTATTATTTAGCTAGACAACTATTTATTAGCATGAATGATGGTAAAGCTAGAATAACCAACACATTTGTTATTTGAGTATTCATAACCTTCAATAAAAAACCTTCTATCAACTATTCAATTTTGAGCATGAATAATCTAGTCAATAAAATTTAGGGAGGTATTTGACAATGTCCTCATGAGATTGAAGAAAGTGTTCTTTCACATAAAGGATAATTCACAAATTTAAAACTTCCATCTAAGACATTCCCTAAATAAAGAAAATGATGTCATATGCTTTTTCTTACATAAATGTAAGATAGAACATTATCAAAAATTGAGCTCTTATATATGATTCATGTGGGTATATGCAACTTTCTGCATACTCTTAATAGTTCTCAAATTGTGCACTCTTCCTACATCCCACTTGTGTCAATTGTATCTCCCTCACCTTGCAAGCATGTTCTAAAGCCATATTGTTTACTTATATTTGATCATTTTTTTTTGCAATGATAGTCCTAATAAATGTGTGTACTACCATTAACATTTCATTTTGGACTAAGGTCAATGTCCATGTCACTACCATTCAACATAAAAATTTACACATCCATAAATATTATTTTTATCATATCTAACATTTCTCTTCATAATTGAAAAAAATAACAAAGATTGTAAATATCTAGCTCTTTTAGTTGTCCAACAAGTCATTAACATGGACAATGAAAAAGTTTAAATAGCCAAAAATATTATTTAAGAATCTAAAACCCTAAATAACAAACGTATTCATAATTCACTTTTTTGAACATAGATAATGTCATCAATAAAATTTAATAAGGTATTAACTAGACAATATCCTCACAAAATTAAAAAGATGTTCTTAACTTGAAGAACAATTCACACATCTACAAATTCCATTTATAATATATTCCTTATGTAATAAATAATATAATGTATTTTCTCGCATAAATTAACAAAAAGTTTTATTTAATATTAAATAATCTCAACTATTATTTATTTTTTTAAAAAAAATCCGTCCTAATAAAATGTATCTTATAACGTGGTGCCAAGGATATGATGCCTTAATTTATTTTGTCATTTGTATTTGTCTAGTAATATTAATTTTTAATGTTATTCATTTTATTAACCTTTATTTATAAAATTTTATGATTTGGAAGTAGATTCTTTTTTGGCATACCTTACTTTTTTTTTTCTTGTTGGAAGATGGGAAAAATATAATATTAGTATTAAAGTAATGTAATAAACTTTGTGGCTCGTGAACATGTGAAAGGATAATATAATAAACAATAGGGCATGAAATAAATTTTTTAATGTGTTGATAATCACCTTCCATAGTTCTATCCATTAAGAAATATTTTGTATAATGGCTAGTCTATAGACAAAGGAAAAGGAATATTGAAGTAGGGAATGCATATGGTTTTATAAAAGATTATTTGATATTTAATTAAAATTAGTTGAGTTTGGTTATATAAATTAAGAAATTGAGTGAGGTAGATAAATAAATTTGTTATAATGATGAAGATGGATTAAGGTTTGCTTGGAATTGATATAGTGTTGAATTTAAAAATTCAGATGATGAGATAAAATATGAAAACTAAAATCTAGAATTGAATTGGTGATAAAAAAATTATAGAAAATGAATCTTTAGTTTTTTAGATGTTAGGATGAGATCGTGTTTGTGATCTTGTTCAATTTATGATTGCATCCTTTGTTTGTGATTTTACCTTGAGCACTTATGGATCTCCAAACCGGTCCATCATTTTGTGTACAGGTACATGTCTAAGAAACTATGTGCTATAGAGCATAATTTGAATCCTACCATTAATAAAAGGAAGAGATCTCAACTTCATTGATGATATTTTGACTCATGTGTTATGAGTTATCAAGCATGTGAATGAAAAATTCTAGTAATCAATAATAAAAATTGACTTAGCATGATGTCCTAATATACAAGACCCTAGACATGCAATTTGAATCTTTAGGCATCCATGGTAGCATGTAACACCTATATCTTGTGAATATTGACCTTAAAAGTGAGAATTTGAAGTGAACTATAAGATAAAATTATGACCATGCTTATGTCTAAGGGAAAAAATTGTAGGTGCTATCAATTTGAGAAAGGAAAAGTCTTAAAAACTAAGCTAGAGTTGATCTAAAGTGATAAATTTTGTATAATAGAGTGTGGAGTTTAATAAGAAAAAAAACAACCTAATTGGATGCTAATACCATGCACTAATAACATCTTTGCTAAGTGCAACAAATCATTGAGATAAAAGTGTGAAGTAAAAAAATTCTCTATATTTTACCCTCAACTTTTTGTGCATATAAATCTAATTAAGAAGGTATGCCAAAATATAAATATAACAAATAACACTCATAGAAAGGATATGACTCTTATATAATCTTGAAATCTAAGCCACTAGATAAATCATGCACTCTCTTTGTCCCTAATATGCAATAGACATGTATCCATTGATCATATCATGATATTAAGTGAAATGAACCAACCTACTAAATTTTAATGTACATTTTTTATTTTCCTAGTGGGTTAATTTATTTTCCCTTAGTCATATATTTTTCCTACACTTTTTATTAATCTTTCTTACGATAATAAAGTGAGTTTAATATTGAATAGTTAGAAGATAAGTTGATGAGTTGTCACAATCTAAAAAGGTGGAGCATTAACTATTTTGATCACTTTATTTAATATTGGTGGTCACTTCATATTGGTTGATTTGCCACCTCCATCCTCTCCCTAGTTCTATATAAATTCACTACCTAGCTTGTATTTTTCATCTTGGAAGCTCTTAATACATTTTTCTCATTTTGACATTCCATATCTCTTAGAGTCATTGGTTTGCATTATTTATATTTTTTTAGTTTATGTAGTTTAGAATTTCTCTTATTTTTTAGTTTATGTAGTTTAGAATTTCTCTCATAAAGTTCCTTGGGTTATCAATCTATTTTAAATCTTTAACATTTTATCAAAGTTTTTTTGAGAAATTTGAGTTTAAAGATTATTAATTGATATTTTGAGCTTATTATATAAGACCTTGTAAAATATTGTATGCCCTTCTCTTTCATTTTGAGTGATCTAGAGAATTAGAAAGGATTTATGAAGATCTGACAACCTCTTCAAGTTGCATATGTGTTTGTAATGTCTAGGTGATTGCAACAATTCTAACTATAGTGGTAGTATCTTGGTTGTTCCAATCTGTCCAATAGACTTGAGAAAGTCAAAATTTTCTTTTGTTTCATCCAATTTGGAGATTGTTTGACACAGTTGCAAGTAGGGGTTTGAAGCTTAGATTTGGCAAACAACTATTCACTGGAGCACTTTTAGGCCAAACAAACTTTTCCATTGTGTTCAAAAGGGGAGAAGACAAATTTTGACTTAAAATTTTCACATAGTTGGTGCTAGGAGCCTTTGAGGATTTTTTTTTCTAAGAGGGTTGTATGGCCCCCTTATCTATAGTTGTACAACCTTTTCATCAAAAAAATTTTAACAAAGAAGAAGAAGCAAGCACTTAATAAGCACTACAAATATAGTGCTAAGCATTGGGGTTTAAAGCCCTAAGTTCCTAGCACTAAGGTCTTAATCCTAAGCCATGAGTGGGCTTTGAACCCACTTAGGTGGCTTAAGCCACTAGTGGTCAACATTAACTGCAACTAAAAATTTCAATAAACCACAACAATCACATATCAAAAACTACAACGGGTAATAATAAACCACAACCTAAACTTCTAGTGATGAATTAACAACTAAAAATCCACCTGACGCTACCCAATGGCCACCACCATTGGCAACATGGGCCACCTGAGGGCCACTAGGGCCTCCCTATAGGCCAAATTGGGCCTTTTTTTCAAGCTTGCATAACTTTTTCCTTGATTGCTAGATTTTGTGAACGAGATATGATAAGAAAGCTAGAGATGAGAAATTTCCATCCATAAATGTTTTTAAACTAAATTTTGTCATTTTTTTCTAGACAAGGTTGAAGTTGTTTGTTGTTTTTTTCTTCAAGAGGCCATAACTTGCACCTTGGAGCTCAATTATTTGGAAATGAATAGGTGTTGGAAAGGTATTGAAGAGAACTACACAATTGTATGGTTATTTTCTCTAAATTTTGTATCAAGTTTATTTTTTATCAAAATTTGTAATTTTGGCCATACGTCTAGTAAGTATTGCAACTTGGAAAAAGCTTTGTAAACATACTAAACTATAAAGTTCCAACCTTCTAAACTCTAGGGGTGATTTTTTATACTATTGGAAAGGGGGGGTGTTATTTTGGTTTCTCTTATAATAATTTGAGGATTTTATCATGGATGTTTTTGTTCATCCTTCTATGATAATCTTGGATAATTATGATCATAAGTTTTGGAAAAAAAGCATTCTAACCCTCAGATGGCTAAAAATTTTCCTTACCTTTGTGGGCTCATACTTTAACTAGACACACATAGAAGGAAATAAATATGGGTTAGTAAAATTGATCATGTAGTAGGATTGATTGGTGTTGATAATAACACTATGTGGGTTATAATGGACATTGATTGTCCCCACACACTTTGGACTAAGACTTGGGAAATCTTTGGAGACCCTCATATTTCTCCATTCACAAATGGTTCTACTTCAAATTTCCTCATTCCACCTGATGATGCAAATAATATACCCCTTGATGATGATACTTTAGAGGAGCTTAAGAACTTTCCAAGTTTTGAATGTTTAGATGACATAGAGACTTATCTTCTTGATTCTCATCTCAATAATGAGATCACATCTCAATCTAATATTACTACTCTAGAGTCCAATGTTTCTTTCTTGAAATATTCCAATGATTTCTTGTAATAAGACATACATAGACTTTCATATTTAGCTTTGTGGGGTGATTTCTTGATAGGTATTTTAGACCTTTTATGGAGATGCATATTATAGATTTGGGAGACACTATTGATTGTGTTAATCTAAGTCTCTTTGAAAGAGTTGGTTATTCTTTAGTTGTTGTGAGGGAACACTCTAACCCTCTTGTTCATTCTCTATATGATCATTCATCATAATTTGACATGAGTGTGGAAAATTTGGATCAATATTTGGAGGAGACATCTTTAGAGGAGATAATTGAGTCTTTGGATTGTGTTTTACATCCATCTCTAGGAGATTCTAATTTTTCATTTTTAGCAGTGTAGCCTAGAATACACGATTTAATTGTGAGAGCCTTAATCATTGTCTTGGGGAAACTTGAACTACGTTTAGAAACTTCATACATTTTTAGTTTTCTTCCTACATATTCCTTTTAGCAATGGAAAGATAAATTTCATACACCTTTGGTTTTGTTTCTTCCCAGGAGGAGGAAATTTTTTTGATGATAGTGGACCATCTTCTACATCTAGTTTCAAGCATCTACCATTGGATCTCTTTGGGGGGGCCTAATCAACCCATCTCCTTTCTCTATTTTGAGGGGGTGTTCTCTCTCTATACATGGGGGACTTCTCCTTTTCGATGGGTTTACTATGTACATGGGTACCTAACATAACTTCATTTGTTGAGACCCATCATCTTCTTACCCACCTAAGCTATGCTTAAGGGGGTGTAGTGTAGGTATTTATTTCTCTAGTGGTTTAATTTATTTTCCCTTAGTCATAGGTTTTTCCTACACTTTTATTAAGCTTTCTTATGATAATAAAGTGAGATTATTATTTAATGACTAGGAGATAAGGTGATGAGGTGTCAACATCTTAAAAGGGTGTCCATCATTTACTATTTTGATCACTTTATTTAATATTGGCGGTCACTTCCTATTGGTTGGTTTTCCACCTCCATCCTCTCCCTCATTCTATATAAACTCACTAACTTGCTTGTATTTTGCATCTTGGAAGCTCATAATGAATTTTTATCATTATGATATTGCATATCTCTTGAAGTCACTAGTTTTCATTGTTTATGTTTTTATCTAGTTTAAGTAGCTTAGAATTTCTCTAGTAAAGTTCCTGGGGTTATCAATCTATTTCAAATTTCTAACATTAAAAATACACATAAAGTGAAAATATAATTAGCAACAATATGCATCCTCAAATTGTATTTAGTATGAAGGATTTATCACAAATTAAAGAGAATAGAAAAGAAAAAAAAAAGATCAAGACTACAAACTAAGTATTATAATAGAGTATTTTATGTAGATGTGAAGATATGATTAAAAAATTAAGTGTGATAACAAAGCAACATATGTTAATATGAAAATATTGTTGGTGATGTTGCTCACACAACATGTAAATAGATTTTGAAACAAAAAAAACTTATCTATATTGAAAGATTACCAATTATGTTAAGAATTAATTATCCCAAGGCTTGAGAATGTCAAGTATTGACTCATTAGATTTGCTTAGAGTTTGTTGTTTTATACTATTTTTACAAAGGGACTTGCACTTATTTAATGTTCTAGTTATGTTTGAAAGTTATTCAATAAATTCTTTCACTTTCTATACCAATAACTTTCCATACACACTACTCCACTAAATCAAACAAAGAAACTTCAAAAGATTAAGTCAAGAAAGAAAAAGGCCTAAGAGATTTAATGGTTTTAGATATTGCACACATACATATTAAAAGAAATGTAAACTGAAGTATAAAACTATTTGTACTTCACTAGAATATCTCATAGCTACATATAAAATAGTGTAAGAATTTGAAGAAATTAACCGTCCACCAAGGAAATAGCTTCAAAATGCACACAAAGATAGTGCAACAACTTGATTATTTCACCAAAGTAAACAACTTAAATTCATACAAAAGTTATAATCTAGAATGACTTTGATTTTACTTTAGTATTACAAGCCTTCACAGTATGTACAATTATTTATTGAGGATGAACATAAAACATGAAATAGAAGTTAAATTGAAAATTCTCTATTTCACATTCTATCTTAATCAATAATTTTTTATCCTTCAAATGAGATAACTTGTTGCGTTTTATAGAACTAAGGTAGAGGTTAGTTACAAAATGCACATGGAAAAATAGAATTAGGGGAATCGGCATCAAACATGTGGTAATAAAATATCTTTTGTACATGGGTTGTCAACAGATAGTTTCAAAAGAATCAATAAAATTTCCTTTCTTTGACTTGGTCATTGTTGATTATCTACCAACTTTTCAAAATCCTAGATAATTATCATATAGCATTGTAGTAGATGAAATATTTATAACAATCCTTCAACTCAGGCTTCACTATCTAGATTGAGTCAACGCTTAACATTTATTTCCTTGTCCTTTATCCTTTCTATCACCATTTCCCAAAAATTGACATAGTTCTAACATGCTCCAAAATAATTGCAATTTGTTGCATCTATTCCATCATCAAATTGAACATCCACATTTGGATATGGACTTGGAACTTCATCGTGAAGTGTACCTTTTGTCATCCCATAAGACTCCTATTAAATTCAGGATAAGAATTATTTATATCAATTGTAGCATTGTAAATTATCAACCAAAAAAATTTCACACCATGTTTGGCTCCCCCATGATGTGCTTGGACCTAATTATGTCAATTATTTGCTTGTTTTATTATCATTTTCAAAAAATTAGAATAAAATTGGGAACTAAAATAAATTATTTATTTAATGCCCCATCTTGTAACCTAAGGAATGATGCAATTGTCTACGAAAGTGAAATAATTTTTTTTTTAAAGTGTTAATATTAACTTTATTAGTTGCATACATTCTCTAAGTTACGCGACGTCACACTACTTGAGATTCCATAGACGACTTTAGTATTTAGCATTGCATGTATTTAATTAACATAAACTTAAAAGTAAACATTGCATAACATTTGAATTCCATTCATAATAGTATAAAGTACAAATAAGATTCTTACATTGTATTTGAAATAACATTACAATACTCATTCTTCAGATGAGGTAGATCAAATAATAGATTACAATTACATATTTCAAATGTTCACCTCATAAACAATTGAGGGATGTTACAAATACAAGATTTCCAATGATACAATAAAGGAAGTACATATATATCCAAGTACGAGCTCTCCATCCATGAAGCTCTCATTGCCATGATCATAAACTGGGGACCCAACAGAGTAAGGTGCATGTTCCACCCAACCATGTGGTACCCGTAGGTCCACCCCTCATGCTAGGATATAGTAATATGGTTACCTAGACATAACCTATTCACCCTAGACACAAATACATAACTAACTGATGGTTACGTTGCTTCCAAAATTAGGACAATCAAATGTGCTAAGTACACAAGGTAAACTGTTATTTTAGGTGGAGTGTCATCACAATGTTGCAAAGGTTACCCTGGTGTTTCTTCCTAGGTTCCGGCCCCCAACTTGGGTTACCCTGGTAACCTCTTACGAAACCCGACCCCATTTGCATACTATTGCGGAATCAAATATCTTTTAAGGTAACAAGATATCGATTTGCCATTCCAGGCCTTCTCAACTTATACTCAATACTATAATAGTTCTAGAGTCTATAAGCGAGGCATAATTATCTTATTAAAGATTTTAATCTAACTACTGTGTTGTTTAGTTATCACTGACTTACCAACTCTTTGTAAGTTACCCTGACACCACTTTGTGTGTCGGCCCTCACACAGAGCCACTCCCCGAAACATAACAAAGGAATTCTAAGTTTCTCTGACTAAGGTAGACAAGGTGTACAAAAATACAACATAATATTCTACACTTTTCTTAATGAACATCAAGTCTATGTTCATAAAATTAGGTGTCTAAACACCATACAAAAATCATGTACACAACCTTAGCCAACACAAGAATTCAACTTAAACAATCACAACTCCCATGTTTTACAATTTGTCTAGAAGAC
>VDFB02205131.1:0-25199 GCA_007258455.2 Sequoia sempervirens | reverse complement strand
TGTAATGTCCCCTTTTCGAGCCTGACTTTTTCAGTGACCGTTAGCCTTTCCTTGGGAACCAGGAGGCTAGTCGGAAGTTAAAATTAGGGTTTCCTAATTTTGAGGAGGTTATTGTTCGAAGATGTCAATTTTAATGGCGGATTCCTTCTGGGTTTTCAAAGGGCTTCGCGGTGGTATGATCATTCCGGCATTCTGGGTACTTTTTGGAATTTACTATTTTTAGTAAATTCTATTTTTGGCAGCTTGTCAGATGATGTTCAGCTCGGTTGACTTCCTGTTTCAGTGGTCAGATGTTTGGATCAGTTTTGGCTTCAGTGCGCCTCCGGAGGGATAAGTTAAGTTATTTCATTAAAGGCACATTTAAATATTATATTTTAATGTTGACCTTGGGCTTAGAAGTAATGACTTAAAGATGTTTTAAAAAGGGGCCATTGAGGGTGGCGCCCTCATTAAATGATTATTTTAATTATTGCCTAAGTCAAGCAAGCTTATATTGGGCGCACCTTTCAAGATTGACTTTTAATTAAAATATCATTTATTAATCTTTGAAGGAGAAAGTACGCCTTCTTGAGGAGATCAGGGAATTTGACCTAAAAGATGATTTTAGGGTTTCGTGAAGTCAAACGAAACTTATAAAAAGAGGGCTTGTGCATCAGTTTGGGTTATCTTGGAAAATACACCGTTATGCTGCCGGATTGAATCTGGATCACTTCGAGGGATGAAGACCTCCTAACCATTGGGCATCTCTTCTCGTTTGTAAGACAACGACTAGTGATGATTGTTAGTCTAGTGTGAGTTCTTGGAATTATTGCATTGTAATCCGCATTCATCCATTTAGGATCAGTTTGAGCATATTAGAGTTTTCTGTTTTCAGCATATTAGCTTTAGCAGATTCGTTGCTTTATTGATAAATCTAAAAATACAAAAATATGTCTTATGGGTATTGCATAAACTCATTGGTCTAGACTAGGCGCCTCTTTGAGCAAGGTTATAGATTTTTTGAAGCATTGTCAGATTTTATAATTGAAAATCGCCCCTGTACCTGGGCCGTACCATCTGCAGATGCTTGGGATTCGTGCCATTAAATATAATCTGATCTTTGGTACTGTTTCTTGTTCCTATGCTGGACGCCATCATTCTATTTGTGTTTTGCATTCAATTTTAGATTGTTTGATGGAGTATTAAGGGAGATACGAACTTTCCAAGGAATTTCTATGTGCTGTTCTATGATGAAAAACACAGGTCTGTCAGACAGAATGAAGAAATCTGCATCTTGTTCTTGACGAGTGTGAATGGATCTTGAGATCTTGTGGCATACTCATCGTTGGTTGGGCAAGCATCACAAAGGTTGGATCTATTAATTAATTACTTCACTTTCAGTCTCTTTCACAGCAAAGGAATGTTCTAATATTATTGCAAGTCTCTCATATGTTGGATTGTAATTGATAAGCAAGTTGTAATCTTTCAAGTTGTATGCTGGCAGTAGTACTGTCGGTCTTAGATTCTTGCTCAGTCATATTGTAATGTTCTCTCTTTCAGCATTTTGATATTGTATGTAATCCATCTCCGCCCTATGGTCGCTACTTTCCCGTCTTGGGTCAGCAAGCACATCCTGGGTGTAGAGTAGAATTCAATATTCCGCATTTCCTTCTAGTTTGTTTTCAGTACTAGATGAAATAGTATAACTCCGCCCTATGGTAGCTACTTCCCATTCTGGGTGAGCAAGCACGTTCTGGGTGTTGAGTAGTTTCGTTATTCAGCATTTCATTTCAAGCTTTGCTTTCTGTAATCACTCCGTCATATGGTCGCCCCTCACTCCGCCTTGGATTGGGTAGCACATACTTGACGTTGAGTTCCCTTCTGTATCTTGAGTTTACTTTCATGCACGTTTCGGTTTATCCATCTAACCTTAACGGGTGCACTTGCTTGAATGTTGTAATCTGTTATTTAAAAACGAAAAAATTTGGCTCGGTATATTTCAGTGGTATCAGAGCCACGTATCCTGCCATCCTGTGAAATCAGCTTTCTATGAGTGACAGAGAACAGAGGTATTTGGCAAGAGTATACAAGAGAGGTACAGTTCAGACACAGTTGCATCAAGCCCCAGAAGGTCACACAGCTTCCGAGGTTTTGAGGGCTAATTGGGAGCCTTCACAAGAAACAGAAATGGGGGATAATGAAAGAAGTTCTGGCAACAGAGGTGACAGTGGGAAGGGTATAGACAATTCAGCCAATTTGGGTCAAGGACTCGATAAGAAGATGGATGCCATGATGGATATGTTTTCTCTCCTGTTGGGGAGATTGGGTCCCAATATTCCACAACACAACACAGGGCATACCGGGGAGCACAGTGCTTCCAACCCGCACAATGGTCATGTTGCCCAACCTGCAGTGAGCAACACTTACATTTCTGCTAGACCATTCAAACCCACGTTTTTGACACCAGCAATCCCACAGCCTGATCCTGAAGAAAATGTTTCATCCTTGGAGAGGGTGAGGATAGGCCGAACAGAGTATGACACCCTTCCTGATGAAGTAAAAATTGACATGTCCTTCAATGATTACATGGAGTATAGAAGGAAGGATAGAGGCCAAGGGAGAAACTATGATCAAAGAAGAACCCCAGCACAAGGAGATTGGAATCAAGCTCTCAACAAGGTTACGCTTGCCCATTTTGATGGAAGCGATAATAATTCTGCTCGAGCTTGGTTACAAAAACTAGACAACTATTTGGCACTTAGGCCAATGGCTGAAGAAGAAGCGATTAGATTCGCTACGCTACACCTAGATGGGGTGGCGCATGAATGGTGGTACCATGGCCTAGTCACCTTAGGTCATGGGTCTATCACTAGCTACGATGAGTTCACCAATAGACTCATTGAGAGGTTCGAGAAGAAGGATCCAGAAGTGCATTTTAGGGAGTTGGCACAGTTGAGACAATATGGCACTGTGGATGCCTACATAGCTGAGTTTCAAAGACTTTCAGTTATGGTCACTGGAATCACAGAAAGAAGATTAGTAATCCTATTCACTGAAGGATTGATGGAGCCAATCAAGGGTTGGATCAAAGCTTTTGATCCACCGTCCCTACAGGAAGCAATGAAAAAAGCTAGAAACATGGAGTGGGCTGCTCCCAAAGCAAAGTTCCATTCCAAACCAGCTTTTCACAAAGGAGACAGAGGGAAGAAGTTTCATCAGAAGCCTCATCATAAGGAGTTTAAACCCCAGAAACCTCCTGGTTCAAGATTGGATCCAGAGACTATCAATGAACTCCGAAGGAAGGGGTTGTGTTTCCGTTGTTGGGAAAAATGGTCCCAAGACCATGTGTGCCCAAAGGGTGCTAAAATTCATCAAATTGAGTTCTATACAGCTGATGAAAGCAATTCCGATTGTTCTGATCAGCAAGCTGATTTTGAGGACAGCGATGAAGAAAATACTCCAGAAGAGTCTGAAGGTGAAAAAGAAAGTGGTGGTACATTGGCTCAACTTTCGAGCTTTCAAAAGAACGAGTCCTTTAAAGTTCGTGGGATGATCAAAGGGCAACGTATTGTTGCTCTAATTGACACTGGTGCAACACATAACTTCATAGACGAAGTTGTGGTGGCAAAGAAAGGATTGCAAACAGAAGACTTTGAAGGGTTCAGAGTTATGGTTGCGGATGGGTTTCACATCTCATGCACCAAGAGGATTCCGAACATGTCAATGCAATTGGGCAATTACGAAGTCAAGGATGACTTCTATGTGGTCAGTATTGGAGATACGGATGCTGTCCTTGGCATTCAATGGCTGCGATCTCTTGGAGAGATCTCTCTAAATCTGCAAACTATGGAGTTGAAGTTTCAATCCGATGGGAAGAAGGTGGTGTTGAGAGGAATGTCAAATGGTGGCCCTCGATTGTATCATTCAAGAGGATGGCGAAGTTGATACGTCATGATCAAGTGGAATGGGCTGCTGAGTGCATGATTCTTCCAGCGAGTCTAGCTGAAACTAAAGTAGAGCATCCTCCTGATATCCAATCTTTACTCACCAAAAAGAGTAAAGTGTTTGCCGATTTACCTCCTGGACCTCCTCCTGATCGAGGTTCAGAACACATCATAGAGCTCAAGGAAGGAGCTAAACCGGTGATCACAACTCCATACCGGTATCCAAAGAGGCAAAAGGATGAGATCGAGAAGAATATCCGAGAACTCTTGGAGATGGGTTTCATACGACCAAGCAAGAGCCCCTTTGCTTCTGCAGTGGTTCTTGTAAAGAAGAAGGATGGTACCATGCGCATGTGCGTGGACTATCGTGCTTTGAATCAAAGCACTATCAAGAATAGATACCCCATTCCCAGAATAGATGAGCTCATTGATGAGCTACATGGGGCTAAGTTCTTTTCGAAGATTGATCTGAGGTCGGGTTACCATCAGATACGTATGAGGGGATCAGATGTGGAAAAGACAGCCTTCAGGTGTCACTATGGCCACTTCGAATTCTTAGTCATGCCTTTTGGTTTGACTAATGCGCCGGCCACCTTTCAGTCTTGCATGAACCGTGTGTTTCAGAATCACTTAAGACGGTTTGTATTGATTTTTTTTTATGATATTCTGATTTACAGCAAGACTTGGGGAGATCATCTCAAACATTTGGAGGAAGTGCTTAGTATTATGGAGTCTGAGAGTCTGTTTGCTAAAGCTTCCAAATGTGAATTTGGAATGGAGGAATTATTATACCTTGGCCACATAATCAGTGCTGAGGGAGTAAGGGTGGATCCGGAGAAGATCAAAGCAGTGGTTGATTGGCCACCACCTGAAAGTTTGACACAGTTGAAAGGTTTTTTGGGCCTTTGTGGTTTCTATTGGAGGTTTGTTAAGGGATATTCTCAGAATGCGGCTCCCCTTACTGATCTCACCAAAAGGGAGCCTTTGTTTGGTCAGAAAAGGCTCAAGTTGTTTTTGACAAATTTAAGAAGATCATGAGCTCGTGCCCAGTTTTGGCTATCCCTGATTTCTCCAAGCCATTCGAGCTGCAGTGTGATGCATCGGGTGAAGGAGTTGGTGCTGTCCGATGCAAGACAAACAATTGTGTTTGAAAGCCGAAAATTAAGGGGTGTGGAAAGGTCATATTCAATCTATGACAAAGAAATGCTTGCCATTATGCATGCATTAGCCAAGTTCCGACAGTACTTGGTGGGGAAACAAATTTGTGGTTAAGACTGACCACAACAGCCTCAAGCATTTTATGCACCAAAAGGATCTGAATGAGAGGCAACAGAAATGGGTGAGTAAGCTCCAAGCTTACGACTTTGACATTGAATATGTCAAAGGGAAAAATAATGTCGTGGCGATGCTCTCAGAAGGCCTCATCTTAGCTCATTGTGAGCTACTGCAGATTGGAGAGACATGTTGCTTACTGATTATGCAAAAATCAGTTTGCAACCAGCATTCTGGAAGGTACTTTCCATGATGAAAAGTACCAGGTGGTTGAGGGATTGATTCAGTATAAGGGAAGAATCTTTCTGGTGGCTGATTCTAAGCTCAAGAAGAAGATCCTTTTGAATTTTCACGACATTCCAGTTGCTGGTCATCAAGGGTTTTTCAAGACCTATAGGCAGATCCGAGAAAGGTTTTCTTGGAAAGGGTTGAAGAGGGAAGTTCAACGTTACATTCAGGAATGTCCTGTTTGCCAAGCAAATAAAAATGAGCACACTTTGCCAGCCGGTTTGCTGCAACCACTTCCAATTCCCAATCAAAAATGGGAAAGCATTTCAATGGATTTCATCACTGGGTTGCCCAAAGCCCAAGGGAAGGATTGTATCTACGTGGTAGTTGACAGATTAACCAAGTTTGCTCATTTCTTTGCCATTACCAGTACTTTTTCTGCAGCTCAAGTTGCAGATTTGTTTTTTCGAGAAGTGTTTAGGCTTCATGGGTTGCCAAAGAATATTGTCAGTGATATGGACAGCAAGTTCCTAAGTACCTTTTGGCAGGAAGTTTTCAGAATGAGTGGTACTGTGCTCACCCCAAGCACGAGTTATCACCCTCAAACTGATGGGCAAACAGAAGTGGTGAACAAGTGGTTGGAAGGCTACTTGAGAAATTATGTGTCCGAACAGCAGAAAGCTTGGGTTAAGTGGCTGCATATAGGCGAGTACTGCTACAACTCTACCTTCCATATGTCAATCAAAATGTCTCCTTTCTTGGCACTTTATGGGTATGAAGCACCCAGCTTTGCAGATTTGGTGTTTGGTGACAGCAAAGCACCATTAGCCAAGGATTTGTTGCAGCATAGTCAGGACATAATGAGATCTTTGAAGGATAATTTGCAGATTGCACAAAATCAGCAAAAGTTGTATGCTGATCAGAAGCGTGTAGAGCGTTCTTTTGAGGTTGGGGATATGGTCTATCTCCGCTTACAACCTTACAGACAGTCAACTCTCAAGAAGAGTGGAGCTGAGAAGCTCAAACCTCGCTTCTATGGGCCGTTTAGGGTCATCAGAAGGGTTGGGGCTGTAGCTTATGAATTAGAGCTACCTTCAGATAGCAGAGTGCATAACGTCTTCCACGTGTCTCGCCTCAAGAAGGCACTTGGACACAATGTGGTTGCTTCTTCACAGTTGCCACCGTTGGACGAAGAAGGACAATTGGTTTTGGTTCCCGAGGCAATACTTGACTTCAGAGATCGTTCCTTGAGGAATAGAACTATCAGAGAATGTTTGGTAAAGTGGAAGAACCTGCCTATGGAGGATGCAACTTGGGAAAGTGATGAGATAATGCAGCATCCTAGTTTGCAATTGCTTGAGGACAAGCAATCTTGGGGAGGGCGGACTGTAATGTCCCCTTTTCGAGCCTGACTTTTTCAGTGACCGTTAGCCTTTCCTTGGGAACCCGGAGGCTAGTCGGAAGTTAAAATTAGGGTTTCCTAATTTTGAGGAGGTTATTGTTCGAAGATGTCAATTTTAATGGCGGATTCCTTCTGGGTTTTCAGAGGGCTTCGCAGTGGTATGATCATTCCGGCATTCTGGGTACTTTTTGGAATTTACTATTTTTAGTAAATTCTATTTTTGGCAGCTTGTCAGATGATGTTCAGCTCGGTTGACTTCCTGTTTCAGTGGTCAGATGTTTGGATCAGTTTTGGCTTCAGTGCGCCTCCGGAGGGATAAGTTAAGTTATTTCATTAAAGGCACATTTAAATATTATATTTTAATGTTGACCTTGGGCTTAGAAGTAATGACTTAAAGATGTTTTAAAAAGGGGCCATTGAGGGTGGCGCCCTCATTAAATGATTATTTTAATTATTGCCTAAGTCAAGCAAGCTTATATTGGGCGCACCTTTCAAGATTGACTTTTAATTAAAATATCATTTATTAATCTTTGAAGGAGAAAGTACGCCTTCTTGAGGAGATCAGGGAATTTGACCTAAAAGATGATTTTAGGGTTTCGTGAAGTCAAACGAAACTTATAAAAAGAGGGCTTGTGCATCAGTTTGGGTTATCTTGGAAAATACACCGTTATGCTGCCGGATTGAATCTGGATCACTTCGAGGGATGAAGACCTCCTAACCATTGGGCATCTCTTCTCGTTTGTAAGACAACGACTAGTGATGATTGTTAGTCTAGTGTGAGTTCTTGGAATTATTGCATTGTAATCCGCATTCATCCATTTAGGATCAGTTTGAGCATATTAGAGTTTTCTGTTTTCAGCATATTAGCTTTAGCAGATTCGTTGTTTTATTGATAAATCTAAAAATACAAAAATATGTCTTATGGGTATTGCATAAACTCATTGGTCTAGACTAGGCGCCTCTTTGAGCAAGGTTATAGATTTTTTGAAGCATTGTCAGATTTTATAATTGAAAATCGCCCCTGTACCTGGGCCGTACCATCTGCAGATGCTTGGGATTCGTGCCATTAAATATAATCTGATCTTTGGTACTGTTTCTTGTTCCTATGCTGGACGCCATCATTCTATTTGTGTTTTGCATTCAATTTTAGATTGTTTGATGGAGTATTAAGGGAGATACGAACTTTCCAAGGAATTTCTATGTGCTGTTCTATGATGAAAAACACAGGTCTGTCAGACAGAATGAAGAAATCTGCATCTTGTTCTTGACGAGTGTGAATGGATCTTGAGATCTTGTGGCATACTCATCGTTGGTTGGGCAAGCATCACAAAGGTTGGATCTATTAATTAATTACTTCACTTTCAGTCTCTTTCACAGCAAAGGAATGTTCTAATATTATTGCAAGTCTCTCATATGTTGGATTGTAATTGATAAGCAAGTTGTAATCTTTCAAGTTGTATGCTGGCAGTAGTACTGTCGGTCTTAGATTCTTGCTCAGTCATATTGTAATGTTCTCTCTTTCAGCATTTTGATATTGTATGTAATCCATCTCCGCCCTATGGTCGCTACTTTCCCGTCTTGGGTCAGCAAGCACATCCTGGGTGTAGAGTAGAATTCAATATTCCGCATTTCCTTCTAGTTTGTTTTCAGTACTAGATGAAATAGTATAACTCCGCCCTATGGTAGCTACTTCCCATTCTGGGTGAGCAAGCACATTCTGGGTGTTGAGTAGTTTCGTTATTCAGCATTTCATTTCAAGCTTTGCTTTCTGTAATCACTCCGTCATATGGTCGCCCCTCACTCCGCCTTGGATTGGGTAGCACATACTTGACGTTGAGTTCCCTTCTGTATCTTGAGTTTACTTTCTTGCACGTTTCGGTTTATCCATCTAACCTTAACGGGTGCACTTGCTTGAATGTTGTAATCTGTTATTTAAAAAACGAAAAAATTTGGCTCGGTATATTTCCGGTGATAGTGAAAATATAGATGATGTGGAGATTAATTCTCGACTTGGCCAAGAAGTGACCACCGCTTGATTCTTCTAGTCCCAGGCATTATTAAGGAACCACTACCAATTCTAGGAGCCGTTTACATTAGAAAACAAGCGGACATCTTCAGAGTACGCCGTTTATTCCACTATCTGAGTCATGACACTTCCGAATGGCCAGGTATCGGAATTCCTATGTGAGACGTGGAGGTAATTGTGGAATCCACGAGTCAAGAAAGATAAGGCATCGACTCAATATTTATATTCATTGGGTTTCTTTTTTGAAGTGCCAATCTATCTTTATCAAGCTTACAACATTTTAAAGTGGACGCCATATGCAATGGTTTTTAATTAAATATTTCATGAGAATCAAAATGGTTAAAGGAAGTGCCATATAATCATTAGTTCGGGCACTTTAATCACGAGTCGATAATATTTTGAGGGGGCCGATCCCTCCATCTATGCCAGTCAAAATATCATTCGATGAAATATATGCAGGAGAAAAAGACATGGGCTCTTGTGCTATCTTTCAAGACATTGGTGCAACTGTATGACTGTTCTTCTAAGGTGTAGCAGGTGATTTTATATACTGCTGCTTAACTCTTATATTCCAGAATGTCATTTGTTAGGGAGCTGAACAGGTCAGGATCATAATTCATATCTAAATCTTATTTATATATCGCTGTTATCAATATCATGTTCATGGAATGAAATTAAATTGGTTATGGAATTGAATATTAGTGATACAATGTTAAGGTAAATGAGCTTTGGATGCTGAATTTAGTTAAACTGTTGAAACAAGTGCTATTAGTGAATAGTAGGTAAGAAAGTTGGGAAAATTCCAGTGGTTAAAATACTTCTCATACAATATTCAAAACAACATACAAAGTGAACTGTTTGACGAAATGTTGGAACAGTCCTATTGGAATTAATCAAAAACAATTCTCAGAACAGGGTAGCTCATTACATTTAGGGGATGTTTTATTTGCATTTAGAAGCATTGAAACGACTCAAGGAGGATACAAAGTTTGCAAATTGTGATTGGAGCTTGAAGAATGAGGTGGGTTTGTTTGGCCCGCAAGAGTTTGATGAGTGAATATGAATATACGGGTGTGATGTAGAGAGGTGCAGCCTTTGAAAATAATGATATTATAATTGTTAATAAAGCTGTTGAATATTTGTATGATCAGTTCAATATTAGGAGAAACATCAGGCTTTGTGAGTTAAGAGCATAATTTTAACAATGGGTGCCATGTAATTTTTACTAGTCTTCAAGAGAATGATGGCATGGATATTGTAAATGCAGGAAGAAATTGATCGACCAAAGTGGAAAGGAGTTCGAAGGACTTGTTGCTCCCAAATTCATTTAAATTTTTAATAGCCGTTGCTAATCATCTTCTTGTTGGATATCGCGTAAGGTGGGAAGTTAACAATAATGTGTGCCGTCTTAATGTAATTGCCTCTTACGTAATTCTTTCATATATATGTATGCGGACCAAATCTGACATTGCCTTTGGGAGTTGGGAATTCGAGGATATCGTGGCATTATTATCATGAAAGCTGCCAAGTTGATATTACCAAGTAAAGGCTTGGGAATGTAATACCAATGTCTATTGGATTTTAAATGCAATAAAGGGGTAGTGACTTCAAGTCTAAAGGAATTTTAAGAGTAGCTGCTACGTAAGAGTTTCCAAATAAGAAACTGTCAGCTAATTATGAGTCTAAGGTGGGACTCTTGTTAAGGAAATCAACACAGGTGTATTTGTTTACTTACGAGGGAGTCGACACTCCATAGCAATGTACTGATGATAAATAAAGGTGGTCAAAGGTTGCTGGAATAATTGAGGAGCTAGTGTGTAGTTTGAGAAGCCATAGCGACTCCTTCCTAGTAGAGTCACGGCTAGCTCAATAGCCGCCTAATTACCTTGCAACCATGTTAAGAGGCCGGCTCTCCTTCTTGGGTGGCATGGTAGTCAGAAGAGGAGCTGTGTGACTTGAACAAACACACAAAAAGGTGAACAGATGTAGTGCGTGGGAATTAACTTGGAGTCTGCCAGATATATTTGAATGTGAGCCGCACCAAAAAGCAGCAAGCTGGAACTATTACACAGGTTTGGAGACATAATATTATTGTATTTTCAAAATGATGAATATTGAATTATTTCTGAAGTTCATAAAGACTGACTGTGCAATTTATTGGTTGGAATTTTTGGTCACAATCATAGTTCTATATCTGCAATATTAGTGTTAATATAAATCTGAGTATTACATTTCTAGGGTGTTCTATTGTGGAAAGTCCACTACATGAATGTATGGTACAAACAATTGCAAATTCTTTATAACCAATTCAGAGCAGCAGATTAGCTAACTGTTTGATGAAATGTCTGTCACACGAAGTCCAGGAATCGGAAAAAAAATTGTATGATATTTTACACTGGGTCATTATATGGGGTGAGATGCATTGTATCAAGTCCACTTTTCAGAACTAAAGAATTAATAATAATATTTAAGTTGGGCCCGACAATTTTATATTCAAGGGGCAACTTCATAATATTATTATAAATAATTTAAAAATTGTTTTGGAGCACTTATAAAAAAATATTTCTAAGTAGTTTGGAGGGAAATTTGAATTCAAGGGCATATATTGGAAAAGTTTAAAAAGGTAGCACTTGGCTTCATTTGACATCTAGTCTTCTTCAGTTGGCACTCTTCACTTCGGAGCATTTGTGTTTGAGTTCACAACCAAGGATGAAAATCCTTGGCTATTTGGAGGTTTGAGGGGATGAAAACCCTCTTGGACTTCATTGTTGGAATTGGGGACAAAACCCTTATTTCCTTCTAGGGCATCCTCACACAGGGGTCACATTGGAGCTTATTTTTGAGAGTTCATGATAAGTTTCCAGCTGGGCGATTTGATTTGCAGGTAAATACTAAGGGCGTTTTAGTGAGCCATTGATCATACACAGCACCCATCATTATTCACTAGGAGTGGCCACAGCTGTTATAAGGAGTATTTTAGGGTTTACAGCTCATCAAGGAAGGGTGATGGTCACTTTGCCTAAGTGCAGCTGAAAAAGGAGTTTCCAGAAGTTATGATTTGCTGCCAGCCACTGTTTGACATCCTCACATGGTACCAAACATCATAGATTAAAGTCAGGTTATCTGTGCCCAGGGTATTTCGAGCGCCCTAGTACACATGGATGTCAGATTGCAGTCACCAACTTGCAAGGAAATATTACAGGGAACCTTGAAGATTAATTCACAGCAGATAACAGGTTTTTGTGCTCCCACGTTTGATAGCAGGGATTGCAAAATCGGGAAGTTCATGAATATTGGAGGCTGATTGCAGACCTGCCATCACTTGAAATTGAAAATAAAGGAAATATGCCAGGGTCCTGCCCTTAACTGCAGTTGGCTCTGACTGCTACCATCAGCCAATCATCATTTCAAGGATCGATCTATTCATCATAGCACCCTCCACAAGTGGTCAACGTCTGGTCTGCAGTTTAATATCCAGTGAGTTTGATATTTAACACATAATTCTGAGATTTGTATGTTTCAGTACCAAGGGTTTGTAAATCAACTCTTTTTTTTGATATAATGCAATTAAGATCTAATTGAGGAGGTTGTTTGAGAATTTGTTGAGGGTTTGGAGTACTTATTTTTCAATTTCCAGCTAGTGTTCTTTTTGCATTGTTCCAACATCAGAAAAATGCAAAAAAAAAAAAAATTTGCAAATTCTAGATTGTGACATTACATTGGTACATTTTTTGGGAACTTTTGTGGTAAAAGGGGTTAATTTGAATCAACTTGCACATTGCTGGCCATGTTGGGAAAAATTTGTGTATCATCAACCATGTTGGGTAGAGATTGTGCACCACCAACCATGTTAGGTAGATATTGTGCATCAACAACTATGTGAGAGGAAGAGTGTTTATTACTGATCATTTGAAAGGAAGAATGTTTATCATTAGCTACGTGAGAGGAAGAATGTTTGTCTCCAGCCTTGTGAGAAGAAGGATGTACACCACCAATCATTTAAGAAGAATGCACATCACCAACCATTTGAGAGGAAGAATTTGGTGGATTTGTATACAAACATTCTTGATATTGTTGGCGAATTGTGTATGTCACTAGCCATGGTTGGTGATGTGCTTTGTACATAACTAGCCTAGCTTTTTCTAGTGATGGATTTTGTGTAGCTTCTAAGTCGCCCAATATTTTAGAAAGGGATCATTGGGTCATGGCTTGGGCATACTCTGCTATCTAGTTGAGAAATCATCTTTTATTTTCCAAGTGTGGATTTGCAGGTGGATTGAATGGTATCATTTCTTAGTCATTGTTGCTATTGTCAAAGTTATGTGTATCTTTGATGTATGAAACTTGGACCATGTTGGTTTCTTTGTTAAAGGGATGCTTTTGAGCTAGTTGATGTTGATATTGGGGGATATTGTGGTGGTAGTTATGTGTGTGGAAAATTATGTAATCATTGTCGTAGGAAGTTTGTATAGCACATGGCTGGTTTTGCATAAACTCATTTTTGTGCTTCTTTCACTCTAGATTTGTTTATGATACCAAGTTTCTAAAATGTTAATGGGAAAAGTAAGGTTGGCTTGTCAAAGAATTCTGCTATCCCTTCATTGCATTCAAATATGCTATCATTAAATGTGGCTTCATTACCATTACATGGCGCTTCTTTTTAGCTAACATTGTTATGCATGGTTGGATGTCTATCACTTAGTAATAATGATGGTGAAAGCCAATCAGTGATGATGTGGGATGGAATGGCGGTTTTGAGTGGACTCTACACAGTCATAGAGTTGATGATGCATGATTCTAGTGTTGGAGCACAAATAGTCACTGAGATTGAGATTTTTAGACTTGCACAATGAGATAAAAATTAAAACTTTTGAATGAGATATATGCAAGGCTACTCGGTTGACATTGCAGTGAGATAAAAATTTATTAAGGGCATAATATAAGTTTAAAAAGTAAGGCTTTTCCTTTTTTTTCTATTATTATTAAATATTGAAACTTAAAGTTGGACAACGAGATTGGTTTTTTTTTCTTTTTCTCATCTTAGATGCATGGTGGGAGAGATTTGGTGCTAAGGTACCAAATCTTCAAAGGATTGCAGTTCGAATATTGAGCCAACCATGCATTGCTTCAAGTTGTCAGCGCAATTGGAGTATGTTTGAGTACATACACTCAAAGAAGCGCAATAGATTGTTAGTGCAAAGGTTGAATGATCTAGTTTATGTTCATTACAACCTTCACCTTCACCATAGGAAAATTTTGGGTACTGACTTATCACCCATCACACTAGAGGATGTTGATCCACAATTAGATTGGATCACTAAGGCTGAGGAGCTTATCTTTAGTCATGAGGACCTTGATTGGGTTGACTAGGTGGATAGAGAGGCAAACGCAGTAGCCATGGAAGAGGAGGATAAAGCATGAGCAGACACCTTTGATGTTGGTGTGGGTGTCATTGAGACATAGGCAGAGATCATGGTTGCATCATCACCCAGGACCTATCTTAGACGCCCACGCAGGAGGGCCGAGTGATACAGGTTCCTTTGAGCCATAGAATTCTAGCTTTTGTTTTGATATTTGTTTGGAACTTTTGATGCCATGGATTTCATATTCCATGAGTATTGTATCCATTTGACAACATTTATATATCGAATTGCGTTAGTACTGTTATTTCCTTTAGCTAAAATTTGCATTTATACTTATGTGATTGATGTATGTTTGTGTATGTAATTGAAGTAGTTTCTATTTGATGAGGTTATTGTGTCTTTAAGGTTTATTTATTAAAGGGTGCATGAAACAAGTTTTAAATCCTTAAAAATCTCTGAATTTCTTGGGTTTTTAATTTGCTGAGTCTTTGTCAAGTCCAGGTGCTGAGTTCGAGTCCGAGTAAAAAATCAGCTTGTTGAGTTTGAGATGAGTTTGAGTATTGTAACACTAGTTTGAACTACCCCAATTTTATATACATGATTTTTACGATATTGGATTCACTATTTTTCTTCTAATTATTTTGAACACTTATCTTCATCTTAGTGACATGATCAAGAATGTGTTGGTGGTTCTTGTTCCCACTATTCTAAGTTCTTCATCTTCTATGGGCAAATGTTATTTGGATTTGGAAAGTGAATGAGGACCATTATGTGGGGGATGCATTAATAATTCTAGTCATACTTGACCTCAAATCTTCCTCTTTTGTGGGTATGCAATATTTAGGGCTCGAGGAAAAACAATATCCATCAAATAAATATTTGATCAATAATTGAAATCTTGCTTTAAGCCTCTTTTGTAAGATCCCCTTGCTTAATATTTCTATTAATATGACTCAATACAAATATTCTTCAAGGGAAGTGACATATTCCCATGGCCTAGACAAGGATTGTTAAAATTCATTTATAATTTTTCCTCTAAAAAAATAAAAAAATGAAGGTATATTTTACTAAAGTGAGTATCTATTGTTTTCACTCTACAGTTTAATTTGTCAAGAAATTGCAATGAGTTTTGGAATTTGGAAAAAATAGCCAGATGTTTAAAAAAGTTCACGTATATGTCACTAATGAAATCTTGATTCATGGATTTTTTGGCACTTTCCTAAATACAATTCAGGCTATACATATCTATATATTTATGTATATGCCTATATACATAAATCTTATACATAAAGAAATTCAAGTGAATGGTGCTGATATCATATGTGTGTCTTCTTTCTAAATATGTGTATCACACAATTTTTTTGGCTTTCTAAAAGTCAGTTTTAATATTTGTGATTAATAATAAGCATACTTATTTAATATTGTAGTGATGGGGATTAGATTTCCAATTTAATTTTCTGGTTTTATGCAGTAGTCGAAGTACTGAAAATCTATGTTGTCGAGACATTATAGTGCTTTGCACTTTGATCAAGTTCAAGACTTTGCCAGAAAATTTCTGTGATGCATCCAGCAATTCCCTTCAAAAAATGTGGCAACAGGATTTTTTTGGGTGTCTATCACCAACAATTGTTATAGCTTTATTGATTATCCATCTTTTTGAAGTCATTATAGTTATTGTCTGCTAGTATATTTGTGGAATTTAAACTGACATGAATGTAGGACCATCAGGTATCTTTTACAGCTTCTATGATGCAGAGGAAGATCTGATATCAATTGTAGTTGTGCCAAATATTTTCCTACAACAATTTATAACATTGTTCAAGCTCACTTAAATTTTCATAGCAATTTTCCATGGACCAGCTGGGGCTCAAACCTAGGATCTGCCACAAGCCACTGGAGTGCTCTACCATTGTGATACCAGCCCTGACAGGTGCTGTTTTCCCTTGAGTGTGGATTGGTAGTATCCCTTTTCCCTCACATGCTAGCATGATCTGATACCATGTTAAATTTCCATGGACCAGCTAGGATTCAAACCTAGGGTATCTAATAAGCCACTGCTTGCTCTGCCATTGAGCTTTTGACCCCTCGCAGTTTCTGTTTTTCCTAGATTGTGGATTGACCTTCGACCTTCCAACATTGAATTTAATAATTTGTTTCAATTTAAAAGTATGCAGTGTCTTCATTTTACCTATGTTCTGATAAACTTCTTCTAAGAAATTCAGATTGGTTATGTTATAAAAAATTCTATATAAAATTTAAATATGCATTGTTTATCATTGTTTGGAGACCTTTTTGAGTTAATGTATGATTTCTCTTTTCTTCTGAACAGCGTAGTAGAAAAGCAGCAAAAGATACAGAACAAGAGACAGAGGAACAGCGGATAATTGCTGCTGCAGCTCCCTTGGAAGGAGAAAGGTTCCTTCTTCCTTCATCTGTTGACCATGACATGTCAATAGACAAAGGAAATGATGATAACATGCCAAGCACTAAAATTGGTGAAAAGGTTTGAGAAGTCATTTATAAGTGGATTTTCTTTTCTATTTATTTGGTCAATAAATATCAAATTCCCATATGTTGTGTCGAAGAGCCAGGCCTCCTGATTTTGTTTTCTATTTTTGGCATTCTATAATTTCAAAATTAGTTATTACTATACAGTCTGAGAAAATGCAGCATCTTGGGTCACATTCTTCCAGGTTCTTTGTATGTTCCATCTCTATGTGAGGAAATGTTTGGTTTAATAAATGAGGAATCAGGATACAGGTTGTGCATGGGGTAATGGTTGAGTTGGCGAATTAAGAATATCAGCTATTCCAAAGTACAAACTATAACATACAGACACTTATCCAGAGCATTGCAATCATCTTTCATTTTGTAAATTTGTTCTTTAGCCTGCTTGTTTTACAAGGGTATCATGGTATGCAATGAAGATGACTGCTCTTGGGAGTTGGTCCTTTCTTACAAATAATGTTTGAAGATTCTTTTTTTATTTCTTTCAGGCAGTTTTTTTTAATCAATTCTCTGTTTCTTGACTTTAAGAATATTGTATGCTTATTTGTACTTAATTGCTTATGTTGTTGGGTTCTTTCTCTTCAGCGCAAGTATGAATGTCTAAAGGAAGATGCATGGATGTCAACTGTGGCCAATGAGAAAGAAGTCCTTTGGCGTGCCAACTATGAAGAGTTTGTTCGTAGGCTTAGACACAAGGTTGAGTCACCTTTACCCTGAAAACTCATCTTTTCCATACATCAAAGTGGTTTAATGAGAATGAATAAACAGGGAAATCTGGAACTAATGGTTTCAACATAAGTTGAATGTTTCGTTTTGAAGCTCTTGTATATGATAAAGCTTTAGACTAATAAGAGCAATGATTAGAATAAGATTCATTCATTGCTTTTCTCTTCTATCTAGTGAAGAGGTATTATTTGTAAAATTTTCTAAAATTAGTACAGGGGTCCTTTATTTTCTGTTTAATGATTTAAAAACACTGAATTAAATGATCTCTTTAAATATCATATATTTTAAATTGAAAGACCATTTTACTAATGAATTTTTGATGTAAATAAGATAATGATTCCTTATTTGATACATGCTATGAGATTAAAACTGATTTTACTAGGTATTGATTTAACCTTAACAAAGCATACACCATATAACACATCATAAAGTACACAAAGAATTCAAAACAACAAAGCAGAATAAGAAATTAGCTGCCAGGACAGAGAACTGATGATATAGACCCTTCATTGGGCAAGTTAAATGAAAGTATGAGATCAGGGGATGAGTACTGGCTGGAAATGGCCAAGCACATGCAGAATACCTTAGAACCAGGCATGCATAATAACCCCAGTCAGTCTAACATGCATGCAGCCAGTGAAGCTCCATTGCAATGAAATTAGCCTCCATTAATCTACCTTACATGCAGTGAGTGTTGATCTAGTAAAGTGCGTCAAGTGTGCATGGAAGTTAGTTACAGTGGTAGTAATATTTATAAAATGAGATATCATTACAGAATGTTATTCATCATTTCCTCTCCTCAGTGGAAAATTTCCCCAATTTCCATGCACATATCGAAAAACATTTTGTAGTTTCCAAGTTGAGGCAGGAGAAAATAGAATATGGAGGAATCTGGAGTGAATACAATCCACACAATGATGGAGTCCCAAGATGGATAGAATCCAAATGACCTTTCATGGAGCACATGGAAACGAAATACTGTGCCTGAAATGCATTGTGCATGCCAAAAGGACTCTCTTATGAAGTTACAAGCTCTAGGAATGATGATATGCATATAGACGTGAAAGTATTGGAGTGACATTGGATTCAGTGCATAGAATCTTTTTAAAAAATAAGAGCAAAGTTTAGAATAAGATTCATTTTGCAATTCGTTCTTTCATGTCTTTTGAACTTTTTTGTTTTCTCTAATTTCAGTGAAAGAGGTATTATTGGAAAACTTCCTAGAAGTAATATTACATTGAATTGGATTTGATTGGTAATCTGGCAGATGACATGCTGAATTGCAGAGACTTAATATGATTTAAAGACATTGAATCAAAGGAAAGGAAGATGGACTCATTAAACAATGAGATATTGCAATGCAAATGAAAGCTCTATCGAAGTCTTGAGTTATTTGCAAGAACATAACAATAATTGAGAAGAGATGCGAAGCCAAAACATGCTAATTCTTTGTTTGGAGTGAAAATTTCTATATAGATATTCCTTTTAGGAAATGAAAATTCCAACAGAATAAAATGAAATTTCTCATTCGAGAATCAATGTGACATTACTATTGATCTCCTGGTAAGTGTGGAGTACCTGCTGCCTTTCAGAGTGTTTTTCTGGGGCAAAATTTTACTAGCCAAAACACATGCAAACATTTCTGTCCTGTCCAATAATTTAAAACTATCAACTTTAATGGCCTCTATAAATATCTGAGTTTCTAACTCAATTTATAGGCCTCTTTGCTTATGTACTTTTACTGTAAGTAGGATTTTCTACATGATATAGTCTTGGCGATTACTGAGACGAAGCATACAGCAAAGCCAATAATAGAAAGTACACATAATGCATGATAACAAAAGATGAAAAGGAATTAGACTCCAAAACTGTTGTTATACACTCTTTCATTAAATAGATTAAATACTAATAGAATTATAAGGACAAGGGTGAGTGCTGGTCAGATAAGGCCAGACACATGCAAACTGCCCTAGAATTGGGCATGCAAAATGACCGCATTCAGTTTAACTTGCATGCAACTGGTGAGACTCACACACTATGGCCCAAATGTAAATGCAAGATAATGAATGAAAGTAATATTTACAAGAAAGAAGACACTTACAAGAGTGATTCTTTTAACATCCACTTTTGCTTAGAGAAAATCATTGTACTTTCTTTGAATAAGTTAGAAAGTCCTTTTAGCTGGCATGGTGATCAAGGAGATTATGTAATCTGGCAGAATATGGAGTGCATGCAGAAAATATTCTAAAATATTAAATGAGAGGACTTGGGAGACATGGGAACAATTCAGCTTGGAGACAGAGCTCTGTTGTTGATGCCTACAGGATCCCCATAAGATTTGAGATCAAGAAATTGATATCTGTATGGAAGATCTTCATATCGATCTATTATTTGAGTGGTGTGTGGGTTGGATCTAAGGTATAGAATATTGTCATATGTGGAGTCGTTGTTGAATTTGAAGCTGTTAAGTGCCTTTCCCATATAAGAATGGAACCTATGGAAGGCCGTGAAGTAGGAGAATGTGTCAATGTTAAAGTTGTGAAAAGTCCATCTTGGAGTTGTGAAGAAGCTCGCTAAGTATCAGAGTCTTATGTCAAATAGGAAGGGCATAGGAAAATAGTGACATATGTAGGTATGTTGTTTGTCTTTATGAAGAAAAGTGGACTTAAGTTCCACATGTTGTTGATGATCTTGTCGTATGGATGTAACCACTGAAGGAGGCTGCACAACAGAGTGAGTTGTTTATCAAAGCGTTGCTCAGAAGTGGAAATTGTTGCAGAAGACATCATCTGGAAAACAATATCTTCATAGTGGGTCTTGTGGCAAATCATCTGTGGGTTCCTTGATGCCTCATAGATATGGTAGCAAATGAGAATATTTAATCCTTATGATTGTAGCAAGAGAATATAGAGCCAAGCCATGTGTGCCCAAGAATTTTGAATTCCAGATGGTTGTTCCTTTTGTTTCATCACTAGGTTGAACATGCTCATCATTTTCTGCATATGTTGGAGTTGAAACTATTTTGTTGTTATTCATAATGGACTTTTTGTGCAAGGAGCTTGACTCACTTAGAGTTCTGATCCACTCTTGATAGATTTTTTATTTATTTTTAGACTGCAGGAATTGGTCAAGTATTCGTCCCCCTATAAACTGCAGTGCGCCTGGTAAACCTTTTTCACGTGACCGGTGACACTGGCGCGACACGCCCTCCAGTACCACGGGGATGGTGGGGAGACTAGACCTCGTGATCTCTTGCCTGCAAACTCTTGATAGATTTTTTGTGACTGCCAAAAAAAAATCCAATTTTTTAAAAAACAATTCAAAAAGAGAGGGAAAACAAGAGGTAGTTCTATTTAATGTTTTTGGAGTGATTTTTTCATCGATTGGGCCTTTATTTTTTAATTTTATATACAATTAAAAGAGGCTAAATGATGAGAAGAGTGCTCAAAAGGAAAAGTCATTGAAATAATCCTTGCGTTGAATTATCAACAATTTAGTTTGAGGCAATTCAATTCATCATCATGCCATGGACACACGTACAAAGCTGTGGGCTAGACAAGTTGTCTTCCATGCAATTAAAGCTGGCTTCCTTCGGGGTCTTCTTAATATCTATTAACGACAATTGAACATATTGAAGAATTTCCAATATTATTATGTTGCTTCTCTTTATATTAACCCTGGCAGAAAATTGCTTTTTCCTTCGAATGTTCTACAAAGACTACCATTTAGATTTTAGCATTGCATACCTTTTTGGATATGAATTATTAACTATCAACCACATCATTTCTTTCACATCTTTTCAGCAGCCTAATAAACTTTCAATTGCATTGAATGCATGACTACCTTGAAATTAACCACATTATGTCAATATCTTATTGGTGCATATGTTCAAGTAGTTACCAACCACCTTTTTAATTATAAAGCACATGAGCTCTAATTTGGGATATGACTTAAGAATGTTCATTGAACTATTTTCAAGGTTTGAATTCACTGTTATGAGAGTCAATTACCATGTCAAGCTTAACATTAAGGAGAAGAATTAATATATTATAACAAGACCCTTCATGGCCAACCAATATATATAGGACTAAAAGGTTTCATGCATAGTTCACAAACTCAGACTTAGAGAGTACTTGGCAAGCCCAAAATTTTTGACTCGGCAAAACCTCTACAACTTTAAAAATTCAAAAAATCCTAAGTTGCCGAATTGGAATCGGAATCAAGTATGTGGGTATGATATGCTGGTATGACAAATTTTTTGGGAGGGGTTGGGTATACGTTTTCACTTTTTCTTACTTGGTGTTTGGGTGGTTCTTCCTTGTATAGCTAATGGTGATAAAAACAACCCCCTAGTTGCCTTATAATTCTGCAACTTAGAAATGATGAGGTCTCTCACCTCAAGCTAATATGTCATCCTCACAATGCATGTGGATAGGCCCTCCATAACCTCCCCATTAGCATTTGTGAAGCTATTGAATAAGAAAAACTTGGGGTTGAAGTAGTAACCTGTTGCATGAATGGGTTGGTGGAGTTGATTGTTTCACCTTTGATCAACGATCTCCCAAATAGAGGCAATTCTATTTGCATTCCCCCTTAATAGTTTTGGATGGCCTCTTTGGCCCTATCCATGGCCTCATAAATATATCCCATTGAATTTTTCTCCCCATCTACGAAGCGCAAAACCCTCACAAGTGGCTCGGTTACCTACAAAGTACAAAGTAGAAGCAAATATAAGTTACAAATTACAATGAAACCAAATACTTTTAAATTTTAAAAATAAAGGATTCAATTTGAAAATTAAATTAAGTTTGAAGTTACCTTGACAATCTCTATAGTTCTAGTCACAAAAATATCATCAAAACTATTTTTGTGATCCTTTCTCCATTAGCTTTCTTTGAATAAGTTGAATTTACCCATGGTTGACTCACAAACATTTGCTTCAAGGGAGTTAATAAATTAGAAATTCTCTACAATGTTAGAAAATTAGTTGCAAACTTTGTAGCACCCAATCGTACAAGCTCTTTCCCCTTGGTATGATCTCTCATCAATTGAAGAACCCATGGGTGATTATAAATATATGCTTCTTCTACAATTAGTCTCACTCAATCAATTTTGCTTGTGAACTCCAAAAGAAGGTCAACGCAATGAGTTGCAAAAAGGGTCCAAAAAAGTGTTGGATGCTTCTCTTGAAGCAACCTTCCAACTATTATATATGTTGTTGCATTGTTAGTAACAACTTAAACAATTTTCTATGCCCACCTCTAAAACAACTTCCTCCAACATCAAGCTCAAATTTCCTGCATTTTTTATATTGTTTGAGGCATCAATTGACTCAATAAAACTAACTCACCATTTGAAGCTACTAAGAAATTGAGGGTGTGGTTCCTTCCATCTGTCCACCTATCTGAAAGAATTGTGCATCCAAGTTTTTGCCATTGCTTCTTTTGATGTTCAGCAATTTGTTGTACATCTCCAATAGCATCTTGGAGCAACCTACCACTTAAATCTTTTGGAGAGGGCACTTTGCACCCTTTCCTTGCAACTGTCAATGCTATCACCAAACACTCCCAATATGGACTCCTTGCCACGTTGAAGAAAAGGTTGTTGTAAAACCAAAAATTTGCACTAGCCTTATTTGTGTCTTTGTGCACCTCCCTGTGATTTCCAATGAAGTTTGTGCTCTTAGTACATTTCTAGGCACAAAAAACCCTTGCAATTGAACTCTGCTCGAATTGGATGAGGATAATTGGCCATGCATATGTGGACTGCAACTAGAGCCCACAATGCCTTGCATATCCACATCAGATTCTCTTGACAAATTAGGAGCAACGGTTTCTTGTATGGCTGCTTGTACCTTTTCCCTCTCCAATTTCTTTTCATTTAGTGCTGCTAGAAGGGCCATCTTCTCTCATTTCACCTCTTCTGGGGCTGCTTCACATGGCTTGGCATCACGGCAAGGAATGCTTGCGAGATGGTATTTGAGGCGATTGATTCCTCCACTAAGCTTTTTCTTGCATGAGGTACAAATCATGGACCCTTTTACTAGTCCCATTTTGCCATATTTCCAAGTGGGGTCACGACTTCCAGGGAGTCTCCTTCCAACAAGCTGACTTCCATAGTCATTTTGTACTCAAATCCAATTCTGAAACAATTTGTATCTAGGTATGCAGGGTTATTCTGCTGATTCAGTAACATAGTTTATATATTTAAAAATGTTGTTCCTTAAACTCATACTTATTTGATTGATGTATATTTGTGTACGTGATCAAATTGGCTTCTAATTGATAAGCTTATTATGCCTTTAAAGATGATTTATTGATGGGTGTATTGTAAAAGCTTTAAATCCTTAAAAAATCTCTATATTTAATGGCTTTTCAATTTGCCAAGTCTTTGCTAGGTTTGGATTGGAGTCAAAAATCAACTTGCTGAATCCAAGTCTTGTAGCTATGGTCGATACTTGATTCAGAAGCACATCCATGAGTTGCAAGTGATCAGTATTTTCCTGTAAAGAGGGGGCTAGCTTGATCAAGGGTTCTGTTTCCTCTTCTTTTCCTTTAAGAGGTGCATCACATTGAAGTCCCTTTGGAGGAATCAAAGCATCTCCAAATGCAGATATGTAATCTGGACAATGTATTTTCTTTGATCTGCCCTATGCTATAGAGAGATTGAAAAGGTCTCAGGTGGTGTTTCACGGATTGGTGCATTGTCTCTTCCCAGTGGCTTGACCAGTGGACATCTGGCCCTCTGGGTCCAAACCCAGCCAGTTTGCACATCTTCTTGGCTGCTTGAGTGCATGTTCTAGTGTTTAGAGGAGGCAGCAAGTTTTTTATTCACTGAAATTGGTTGCTTATTGGGAGCTTGTTTTGCTGTGCTGCTGTGCTGCTTGTGGTTTAGGAAATTGTTCTCTTCTAATGCGATCAACACTTAGGATTTACTTGTTGCATCAACCCTATTTTGAACAGATTGGTGGCAATGTCCAAGGATTGTTAACCATTCTTCTTGTGTTTAAACAGCTGATGATGCCTTGCTGATTGTCTTTTATCTCTTGTTAATTCCAAACCAGTAGCCTGTGATTTTCCCAGTGTTTATCTGAGTTTCAGGGACAGGGGGATGGGCCTCAGGCATGACAAATACTTTCCAGATTTTGTGGACAGTTATGATTTCATATGAAATTTAATGTTTAAAAAATTAATTACAAAAAGTAGTAAAAGAAGTTGCAATTTATCAGTTGTATAAACACTATGAGTAAAATAAACTGAAATTTATATGAAGTACTGCTGTATGACATTTTACATCAAAAACAATGAATCTTAATATGGTTTTGCCTTTGGGTTGGTGAAGGAAGGTGTAACAACCACCTCCTTCTATAAATAATTTACTTGGTTTTATTTACCATACAGTAATAAATTAACTTCATAAGAAAAATGGGATGGAATTTTTTTCTTTTCTTTTCAATAACTGAAAATGCAACTGCATAACTGTATATATAAACATTTCATAACAACGTACTTTGCTTTTTGAACTGAAAAGAGTAATCCACTTTTTCTTTTTACTTTTCAACATGAAAGATTGCATATAAATAAGATTTAACATTAATTTTCAAGGAATACGGTCAGAGATCCCATATTTGGATACTTTCTTCTTCCAAGATTCAGCATGTCATTTGCAAAAGGGAGAGCATCACCCAAATGCTTTACCTCCAATTGTAGATCGGCGGTGCCCCGCACACCTTCCTAACTGGAAGTGGCCCT
>VDFB02205129.1:0-17929 GCA_007258455.2 Sequoia sempervirens | reverse complement strand
TTCCCCAAAATTACAATTTTTTGACCAAAGTGTAATTTGCCCCCCAAACCCTAAAATATGGTATTAAAAACATCTAAAAGACAAAAACAAACTCATTTCTCATATTGTGAATGAAAAATAGAAATAGTGTTCATCATTGTTGAACCTTTTTTTTTCTTGCAATTGCACGAATAGAGTTGAAGACTGATTGGTGAACAATCCAAAATGGTTGGCTTGCTATTCCTACACATTTGCAAGAGTTCATTTGTTGCCATAGAGATTGTAGAGGAAGATTTCTTCAAAAGAGGTAGGTTTTTTTCAATTTTTTGGTTTTTCTTCCTAATTTTTTTTTTTACAAATGAACTCTCTTGTTTTGTTTTGTTTTCATTCTTCTAGGAATTTATAACACATGCTTAATTTTTTAATATGAATTAAGTTGTATATATGTTTTTTTGTTTTCATTTGTTTCAATTCTTTGAAGTGTTGCTTATTGAGCTTGTTGTCTTAGGTATGACAATGGCATCTGGTTCTAGCTCCATGAGTCAACCTTGCTTCAAAACAAACCCAACCCCTTTGGAAGTATGTTGAAATGGTATAACAGCTTCTAGGTGGTGGGAGTTATGTTTGTATTTGTAGTGGGTGTGATATTAGATACTCAAGCTCATATAGTCAAGTGAAAGGCCATTGATGCCACATCCTTAGACTAGGCATCAAAGCTTGCCTAGGAAAAGATGGTAAACCCATTCCAAAATCACAAGTCATGGCATATATTAATGAGTAAGAAAAAGCAGATCAAGCAACACACCATAAATCACTTCATCCTTTGTTAAAGAAAGGATCTCAAGGGATGAAGCCCCCTCCACTACCTTCTACTCTTCAACTTGCAAAGAGCCACCAATTTTTGTCCACATCTGAACAACATGAGGCCTATACACATAAGAGATCAAAGGGACCATTGGAAATGACATTCCATAATGAGTCTCAAGAGATTTTCAACCAACACATAGCGAGATGTGTCTATGCAAATGGATTGGCATTCAATGTTGTTCAATCACCATATTAGCAACAAATGCTAAAAGAAATTAATGAGGCTCCAAAAGAGTGCAAGGTTAATGAGGCTCCAAAAGAGTACAAGGGTCCCGATTATGAGAAGGTGTATAGCACCTTATTGGAAAAAGAGGTGAAGTTTGTAAAGGAGTCCTTGAAGCCCATAAGGGATTCATGGGCCGAAATAGGGGTGTCCATTGTTTTTATGGATGGAAAGATACAAGAAATTGGCCATTGATCAATCTTATTTCAATGTCCTCTAAAGGGGCAATGTTTTTTAGAGCAATGGATTGTGAACGGGAGGTGAAGGATGGTGCATTTATTGCTAATTGTAGAGTATGAAAAAAGAACTGCTGCGAAGGATAATCAAATCCTTCGAGGATTCAAGTTTCAACCCTCCACTAAGGTAAGCCTTCAGGTAACTACGACCTTCAAATTTACCCACTAATTAACTGAATGTGTGTTTTAACTTTTAATAAAGCATAGAAATTATCTAAATTCTTTGGACTTTAGAAACCGAAAGTACAAAGCACAGAGCTTTCCCAAGCAGCTTGACAAAAATTTTGTCCAGGACAAACACGCGGCTATAGAATGACAGTATGTCATGCTAGCGTCCTATATGAACAAATAACAAAGGTTGCCATAGAGAAACACAGAACATTTCGTACAGTGTTCTGGATATTAAAGACTATGAAATACAACTACATAGCGAGTATGGAATAATAGGAATGGAAATGCTAAATGAACTTAAATGATTTAAATAACAAAGGAGAGTTCAGAATATCACCGAAGACATCTAGTGAGATCAAAGACTCCCTCCAAACAGCTCCACCTATACCAACACACATAAGACAGAAGAGAGGGTTGGGCAGCTGTATAGGAGTTTGCCTTAGTCAAACCCCCGTTTTGGTGTTCCCACCTCCACGGACAGCCTTAGACAAGATGATAGAAATAGACATAAAACAATGGAAAGAACGATAATGGTAACAAAATAAGGACAATATGCTCAAAAGAAAATCTCAAAGAGTTACCACCCCCAAGCACAAAAGCAAAGTAGCTTGCTGGTGCAATGAAGAAGCAACAAGAATCCTCAAGATGAAAGTGACCTCTTCAAATGATAACAAAAGAGCTTTGCAAGATGTCACTGTGATCATAGCAATGGTGGAACAATGGAATTTTAGAAAGTTGTGAATGAGAAAGAGAGCTAGAGAGTGTTGTAGAATGCCAAAGAGTTTTGCATGTAGTTCAAAAGATCCAGTTTTAAGGCAAAGAGGGAAGGTTTTGGTTCAAAATAGCATGCCCGAATGATTCTTGATGAAAGTGCAGGTTGGCAGAGGTGTTACACTGCCGAAACGCAACAAGTGTAACATCACAATGGCTAACACAGTCACGGATTTTCATGGGACACTAGTGCAGTGCGTGGATGTTTTGTGGGGCGTGCACCCGTCCGAGCGAAAATCAGACTTAACAATCAAGGAACTGGACATGCAAGGTGTTGAAGGATGGTTTGGATTGAAATTGGGATTAAAGAGCATAATTATCTTAATTGTAACTAAAGGGGAAGGCATATGCAATGTGAAATTGCATAGGATGCAATTTACAACATTACACTAACATTCTTTGTCAAGCCATTGAATAAGCCAACCCTCGAAATGTTTTGCAAGTTGTATCAAACAATGCCAAAAATTGTAGAGCACCTAGGTTATTGGTTGAGGACTGTTATTCACAAATTTTTTGGACACCTTGTGCTGTCCACTCCCTCAACCTTATGCTACCAAAAATTGGCACCAAAATTGATTGGATCAAGCAGGTGAATGCTAAGGCCGAAGAGATCAAATGTTCATCACCAACCACCATATGTCACAAGACATATTTAGAACATACTTTTAACTGGAGTTGTTGAAGGTAAGTTAAATATGTTTCACTTTTGTAAACTTTTTAATTTTAATTTTTGTAAATTTTATTTTTTCAATTTTGATTTTCAAATAGATTGTTGAGACTTGTTTTGCCTCCAACACAGTTGTGTTGAGATGACTTGTGAAAGTTCGTGAGGCACTTTATAATATGGCCCAAATTGGTCCATATGGAGGTAATCTAACACTACAAGAGCAACAAAGGTCAAGAAAAAGAGCCTAGATGACATTTGGTGGGATCATGTTGAGTATCTTCTCAGTTTCACTAGGCCCATATTGAGCATGATCCATTATACCGATATTGGATAGGCCTTGTTTGGGTGAGATATGATGGCATTGACTCAATGATTGAGAAGATGAAAGCTATCATAAATGCAAAAGAGCAAGATCCTAAAGAAAAACTTCTCCAAACAACTACACAAAACAATTGAAAAGAAATGGAACCAAATGACCACTTTGCTACATCTTCTTGCCTTTGGATTGAGTCCCAAATATTATAGTGTTGAGCTCCTTTCCATGTCAACAGAGTTGCCCCATATAGAGATGTGGAAGTCAATCAAGGGTACAAGGCAGCACTTCACAAACTCTTCATTGATCTTGACATGCAGGATGCAGTGAGGGTTGAGTTCATGGATTTTGCCCACTTCAACCACTTTATTATTAATGCTTTTCGACACAAGTATAAGGCTGATGCTCATAGTTGGTGGTACTTCCATGGCCAATCATTCACACACCTACAACCTCTTGCTATCAAAATTTTATTGCAAGCAAGTTTTATAAAATAATTGTTTTTAAGTTTTATTTATATTTTAATTTTATAATTTAAATTTTTTAATTTTTTAACTCTTAACTCTCTAATTTTGTCTTAATAGGTTGCTAGTTCATCTACACCTAAGAGGAATTGGAGCGTATACTCCATCCACTCAGTAAAGCGCAATTGATTATACGTAAAAAAGGTAGAGAACTTGGTGTAAGTGCATTCAAACTTGCGGCTCCTTACACACAAAGAAAGTGGCTACAAGGAAGGGGACACAAGGAAGTGGGATATCGAGCCAAAGCATATTGACTTGGATTCTTCCAATTCTCACTTTGTTGCACTTGATGTTGACGATGAGCCAACTAGCGAGCATGAGAGTGCTAGTGCTAGTGCCAATGGCACTATTTGTGGTTCTTCTAATTTACCAGTACGTACATCATCTAATATGGATGGTGATGATGATATTTTTGAAAACCCATATGATTGTAGAGAAGGGGGATTCGCTGCTCATGAGTCTCTTTATTATCAAGAGAATCCCAAGGAGCGAACTTCCCTAAACTACCTCCACGAACGAAGCGAGAGTTTCAAAATTAGAAAGAGTAGATCACGAAGGTTTTCTGGACAGATTGACGAGCTCTCGGCCAAAGGACGGTAGCGCAAAACAAGGATGACAGCACGGCGCGTTGTAGTCCCAAAGGCACGCTGGTGTCTCGTACGGATCAGAAACCGAGAATATCATAGAAAAAAGCAAAGCGACTACTAACAATCTAATTATTGAGAACTTCCAAAGTATAGGAAAATAATAGAATACAATAGAACTGAAATAAAGTAAAGTAGATGATAAAGTTAAAGAGGATAAGAGATCGAAGATGTTCACAACAACCCAAGAAATGGAGCCTCCAGCACATAGATATCTTCAACACCTACACACATAAGATCGAGGGGAAAATGTTGGGGCTGTTTAAGGGCTTGCCGCAGTCAAACCCCCGTTTCGGTGTTCCCACCTCCACGACAATCAGATAGATAGAGAGAAATAATAAGCAAAAAAATAAAATGAATGCAAAGTGATAAAAGCAATCCCCGCTCAAGGAGGAGAACCCATATCACAAAATAGAGATGCAATAAATAAAGGATATGTGAGATCCCAAGATGCTCAAAGATACAAGATGGGAGAGATATCACCTGCAAGGCTTGAGGGAGCCAAGGAGAGAGATAGATTTGTGAGAGCCAAAAGAGTTGCAAAGAGCGTTCTAAGAACTTGAGAGCTTGAGATTGCTATTGAAAGTTGTAGAGAGCTATGCAAGAAAGATAGCAAGAGAGAAAGAGAAGCGAGAGCTCAAGAGAGAGACCAAGAAGAAGACCAAATGGATTGAAAAGATAGCTTTTAAAGAGAGAATAGGAGGGAAAAGAAGCTTCCCGAGCCGTCACAAGGCATCCCAGGCCATTACCACTAACAAAAGTAGCAGACAAGTGGCAAACATGCTCAGAAATGGTCATTTGAATGTCAAAACGTCATAGCACGCTAGCATGGCACACGGACGTCTGCATGGCATGCTAGTGTCCAAACATATCACACTACAAAACGACAAGCATGAGAGAAGCACAAGGTTTGACGCAAAGCTGACGCACAAGGGTAGCTACTAAAAGGGGGCCCTGAGCATCTTGAGAAGGAAAAAGGCTGATGCAGGGGCTAAAATGAACCAACACAAATGCTAAGGGAATGGACACTAAAGTGGATACAAGAATGTATGTGAAATTACAAGGGGTGCAATTTTATGACATTACAATGATGATTTTTGATCAATGATGATTGATTGTTGACACTTGACATTATTATTTTTTAACTTTAATACATATCGTGACATTCGAGTTTGACTAATACTTGACTATTAATATAGTGGTTTTGTTTATTATATAATATAAGATGCTATGTGTGGTGTATTTTGAACTTAATTATTGCTGCAAATTTTTATATGTTTTTGTATGGGCGAACAAACCCCAAAAAAAAATTTGACTGAACCCATGAACCAAACCCTCAAACCCGAACCCAAACCAATACCAGGACCGGTAACTTAGTTTTGAAACATTATGCACCATTACTACAAGCCTCTAAAAATCTACCACATAATTTTCTACTAAACTATTCTGCCTCAATTGTGCGAACTCTCTAAAGTGGCTCTCAACATGCTTTCAAATCTATCAATCAACTTTTAGCTAAACTCATTATATGTGATGATATGGCCATGAACTTGAGTGATTAGGCCATGGTACCACCATTCAAGAGCTACTACTCCTAGGTGAAGCATAGCAAATTTGATGGCCTCTTCCTCATACATTAGACTTAAAGAAAAGTAAGTATTTAACTTCTAGATTCGAGAACGAGCCAAACACTTGTTGAACCCATCAAATGAAGGAACTGATAGCTTCCCCATCTAATGCGAAAGATCCTTATTAATCTAGTTTTGATTTTATCACCTCTCACTTTTGGGCATATTCTTTGTTTTCAAAATGCAAAAATTCATAAAAGAAATGTCAACACAAAATTAATAACTCTATGCTCTATATTCAATATGGAAGGCTTCTACATCATCCTACCAGTCTATGAACTCTCCTTTTGGTTGCCCCATCTCTTTTTGCATAAAAGTAACTTTTGGTAGCCTAGAACCAATAGCTACTCCAAATGTCTAATTCATTCTAGGGGTAGAAGATTCTCCTTGATTTCCCTCACCCAAGGAGGTAAAAAACAAGTTTTCATTAGGGTTTTGGAGCATTCATTTAAAAAGACTAATGAGCTCCTATTTCCCATGATTGACAAATCTCATGGTTTCCATTAATTCTCTCCTCTCTTGATCTGCATCCACTGCTTCTTCTTGGACTAGATTTTGTGCTTGGTCAATGGGTCTATTTCAATTTTATTTTCTCTCCTTCGATAACTAATCTCCCTATCAATTGTTAACAACTCTTTGAACTCAAAAGATTGGCAAGATCGATGCTCTAATACAAGTTTTATGACCCTTAGTAAATATTTTATGTAAAAATACTCAAATCTGAAATATTGTAAATAAGTCTCAATCAAAATGATTAATTCTAAAATATCCACACATTCATATGCATTGCTCATATAGACTAGCTAGAACAGGTTATTTCATTCAAACAACTCATTCAAAGATTACAAAGATTCCCTACTTTAGATGTTTGTTGATAACAAAGATTACAATGATCACAAATATATTCAAAAATTTCACAAAAGTACATCTGAAGCAGGAACATTGCACAGGAGCAAAAGTACATCTGAAGCAATCTTACTACACTTGCTACTCCTATTGTGTCTGGTCATCCTCTATTGTCTACTACTGTAGCTCTCATGCTGCAGTTCTAGATGCTTACCTGATGGTCCTACTATAAATGATGATGAGATATCAAAGTATATAAGATTACTCAGGCTGTGCCCTTTATTCACCTTACACAAGATCAGTCATAGCTCTCCTATCTTGTAATTGTTATAGCTTCTTTTAAGTGGATAATTGTTGGTACCTTAAGAAGAATTTTATATGCCTTTTACGACATTTTTGTTATTTTGGATGGGACACTTTAAAGTTTAAACAGTTCTAAATTTTGACCCTTGACAAGGAGCATGTTTTGTACATATCTACATATGCTATTTAAAGAGAGACAGAAGCAGAAAGATATAATAACATGACATGAATAACACCCATTAAAAACATGATGACAAAAAAGAAAATGAGAAAAGAAACTTGCTTCCTTTTACTGAAACTTGACATAGACTTGTGAAAAAGAATCATTACCCATCAATTATCAAAGCAGTGTCAAACACACCATGTCCTCGATGAACCATGTGATCATCAATGGGAATTACCATAAGAGCTGGATCTGTTGTCACACCACCAAATATGCTAGAATACATGGCAGGGTAAGGCTGCTCGCCGTGACTGCCTAATTTCTCTTGCAATCTGCTTAGAACCTGGCATGTACCATATTCAATTTTTAGTAGTAGCTTATCTATCTACATGAGAAGGAGATAAATCAAGAAACTGAGTAAAGGGTGGATTTCTTGTTCTCCATGTAACAAATCAAAAAAAAAAACACAATGGTCACATGATTAAATAAATTCCTAAAATCCACAATGTATTTGGCATGTTTTGATAATAGATAAATGCAACTGCATAAATGTAATTTGAATAGAACATACACAAATTAATTTCTATTGCTATTGTGGATTAGAGAGAATTGGAGAAGCAAAAGCTATATGTAAGACATTTTATATAATCGTACTCATGAACATCAACCACATGAAGAGTTAGAATTGGGATGAAATAGTCAATAAAATGATGACAGAAATTTCTATAGGAGCAAATAGTTGCTATGTCATCATCCATGCCCCTTACTCTCCCATAACCAAACACATTTTGTGCAAATATAATTGCTACAATGCCAAAGAAATATTTCCAAAGAGTTTGTCAAAACAGAAATGCCTTGATCCATTTCCCAATCATTTGTATCTGAGAAAAAGAATTCCAACATCAAAAAGACAATAAAGAATATCCTTTTTATATGATGGGCCCCATGCATGAACTAATAGAAAAAGATTAAAGTTACATAGGAAGGTGTACCCTTGACATTTCCAGCTGTTCTTGTCCTCAAAATGTTTTGGGGATCCTTGCCAAGGCCATTCTCAATCATCAACAAATTCAGGAACATCCTAGAAACACCACGAAAATGGTAGGGGGCATCCCCAAGATGGCCAAGGGATGTATAAACATCCCCCATCCGTCTCAAGGGTGCTAGACATCCCCTATGACCCAGCAAGCAAAAAAAATAAAGAAATTGAAAACAAACAAAAAAGGAAAGGGTAGAGAAGCCCACAAGACCCCCCATACCCCTTCACACAACTCTAAATAAAGACACTTAAAAACATAAAATTCCATCATTTTGTGAGAAGACAAAGAGAGGAGAAGAAAAGAGAATGATAGCAAGAAGAAGACAAGAGAGTATCAAAACAGCATTAGTTGAGTTAAGTTCAACATCAATTGTTCATTTTCATAAATCCTTTTGAATTTTCTTTTCTTCACTTCAAAGTTTCAAACACTTAGACAATTTCTTTTGGTTTTTTCTAATGTTTGTAGATATTTTATCAAAAAAAAAAGCAATATGAGCAGCAGTGAGAGTTATGGTAGTGATGAGGTTGACATTCACTAAACAAGCCATTGAGGTACTAGGGGTTCTTCTAGGTGTGAATGTTGTAGGTGAAGTGAGAAGTAACCCATTTTAATGCCCTTCCACTATACTAAAATCTTATGCAAAAGGTTCATTCAATCCCAAAAACCCCTTTTGCAATTTGTGAATCCTATAGACATTGGTTATGTCATGTGTGCAAAAGTATTACAAGAGCAACTACACAAGGTTTTACTATTATCTTTTGTGCATAACTGGAAATGAGGTAAGAGGTTGTGAAAATATAAATCTAGCTAACAAGGCCGAGTGTCCAGGTTGCACATAAAGGATGAAACAAGAAAAAAGATTGTACCAATAGATTTTATGCAATCTATTGTGCATACCATGGAAGTTGAGAGTCAAAGGGGAGAGGGTTCTACCAAAGGAAAGAGAAAGGCTACTAGTATTGCAAGGACGTTGAATGTGCAATCACGAGAAGAGGTAGATTCTATGATTGCTAAATTTTTCTTTGCTAATGCCTTCCCATTTCATGTGGCGTATTCTTATTCCAAAGAAATGTTGAAAAAAACAAATGCCATTGGTTCCTCGTATGCCCTCCTACAAAACATAGAGTACTTATAACCTTTTGATAAAGAGTATTTTAAGGTAAGTTTGCTTATAAAGGACATGAGACAAACTTGACTAAGAACAAGTTGCTCAAATTATCATGGATGGGTGGATCGATATAAGACATCAGCCAATCATCAATATCATAATCACATCTACATTTGACTCTTAATTTCTTAAGAGTTATTAATTGTTCACAAAAGCACAAGAAAGCAAGCTTCCAATTTCAAAATTTGAGAGAGGCCATAGAGGAGATTGGGGCCTTAAATGTTGTACAAATTTTCACTGGCTCAACACACATTTGTAGACTAGTTGGTATGATGGTAGACATGCTTACAAACACATTTTTTGGACCCCATGTTGTGTTCACATGTTCAACAATGCATTAAAAGACATTGAATAAATAGATTGGGTGAAGGTAATGATGGTAGAAACTAGAGACATGTAGATGTTCATTTGCAACCATCACACCTCACTTGCTCTCTTCATAACTTTTTTCAAAAAGGAATTCCTCAAATTTGTGGTGACTAGATATGCTAGTTACTTATACTTGTTGGAGAGGATTCTTGATATTCAAGAGCCTCTAAATTAAAGATGATTAATGCTAAGGGGTGGGCAAGTAGAAACCAGCACAACTAAAGGGATATTAAAGTATTATTGTAATATTTAATGGTCATCTTAGTTGTTAGTTAGTTGCTAGATTACTTCCAATTAACTTAGTTTGCTTTAGTTAGTTTTAGCAACTTTCAGTTTATTTTTTTTGTTCACAACTATTTCTTTTTAGAAACATCGTCTTGTAAACTATTATTAAAGGAGTATTCCTCTCCTTGTTGAATAACGAATAACGATAATCAATTACCATTTCAAGGGAAGAATGTGAAGCAAAAGATCCTCAATGCTGATTGGTAGTCTACTTTGACATAGGTTCCTAAATTATTGTACTTTGAAGGAATTTTAATAAAATCTTTGACATTTTCAAATGAAGTAGACAAAATGCACATACACACTAATAATTCAAGATTGTGTGCCTTTTCTCAATAAATTCCCAGATTTTAATCATTCAATCAATCATTTGAATGTGCAATGTCAAAAGACTGTTACCCCTTTTATATTTTCCTTATCTATATAGAATCTAGATAATTAGTAATGAGTAAGAGCTAAGTCACCGGTTCGGTTTTGGGTTCGGGTTCGGGTTCGAGAACCCGGTTTGCCGGTTCGGGAAAAAAAATTTTGGGGTTTGGGTTCGTTTTGGGTTCGGTAATACAAAAACATATAAAAATCAGAAATATATACATATTTGCAGCAGTAATTAAGTTCAGAATACACCACCATATTAATAGTCAAATAACATAGCAAAAATACACCACCACTTTATACTCAAAAGTCAAATGTCATGATATAGAATTATAAATTAAAGTTCAAACTTCAAACATAAAAATGTCAAGTGTTTACAATCAGCCATTAATAATTATTGATCATTGATCAATCTGAATCATATGGGTCATAAAAAAAAGCAGCATCATCAAGCATCATTAGATGCTACATTTTGTGTAGAACCACAAATAGCATTAGTGGCACTTTCGCGACAAGCTCATCATCAATATCAAGTGCGGCTAAGTGACTTGTGGAAGCATCCAAGTCAAGCTGCTCGGCTCAATATCCCACCTCCTTGTGTCTCCTTCTTTGTAAGAACTATGTTTGTGTGTAAGGAGGCGCGAAGTTTGAATGCACATACACCAAGTCCTCAGCCTTTTTTGAATGTAGCCTATTGCGTTTTATTGAGTGGATGAAGGAGTATGTGCTCCAATTCCTCTCAGAAGAGGATGAACTAGCAACCTATTAAGACCAAATTAAATTAATAAATAGTTAAGAGTTACAAAATTTAACTAAACAAAATTATTAATTAATTAAAATTAAAATTACAAATATAAATTATAAAACTTACTTGGGATAAAACTTTTATTGCAATAGGTTGGAGGTGCATGTATTCTTGCCCATGGAAGTACCACCAACTATGAGCATCCACCCACACTTGTCTCGAAGAGCATCCATATTCTGATCAACACTCCCAGAGCATGCAAAAGCCATAAACTCAGCCCTCACTGATCACATTGGTCACGATCACTGAAGATTCTACGAATTGCTGCCTTGTACCCTTGGGCCACTTCACCATCCCTATATGGAGCAACTCTTGATGAAGTAGAAAAGTATCTCAAGACTATAATATTTGGGACTCAATGCAAAAGCGAGAAGATGCAAGGGAGTGGTCATTTTGTTCCATCTATCAACCATGATTTCTGTAGCTCTTTGAAGAATTTTTCTTCAGGATCTTCCTCTTTTGCATTGATGATGGATCTCATCTTCTCAATCATTGAGTCAATACCATCATATACTTCACCCAAACAAGGTCTATCCAAGTCAGTGTAACGGATCATGCTCAGTATGGGCTCGGTGAAACTGACGAGATACTCAACACGATCCCACCAACCATCATCTAGGATCCTTTGCTTGATCCTATTTGCCCTTTCATTGCTAGATTGCCTCCATATAGCCCAATTAGGGCTGATTACCATGGCACATAATGCCTCATAAACCTTTATAAGTCGTCTCAACACAATTGTGTTGGAGGCAAAACAGGTCTCAGCAACCTATTTGAAAATCAAAATTAAAATTAAAATATAATTTAAATATGCAAAATCAAAATTTAAAAATAAAATTAAGAAAATTCAAAAATTTAAAATATTGATGCTTACAGCTAACAACTCCAATTTTGAGAATTGACTAAATATTCCTTGCGTCATATGGTGGTTGGGGACAAACATTTGAATATCTTCGCCCTCGGCATACACCTGTTTGATCCATTCAATTTTGGATCCAATTTTTTGTAGCATTAGATTGAGGGAGTGGACAACACAAGGTGTCCAAAAAATGTGTGGATACTTCTCCTCAACCAATAACCCAACAGCCCTACAATTTTGGCATTGTCAGTTACAACTTGCACAACATTTTGATGGCCCTTGTAATGACTTGGCAAAGGATAATAAATAATAAATGGACCATCTTTCATCGTCGCTTCACAATCAACGTATTTGTGACCATTTCACACATAAGCCCCATTGCAAATGGGGACTGTTTAAAGCTTTTGCCTGGAATTATTCTTGATTGCATGTCACTTGTCTTTTTACAATGAGGTCATCATTTTGAGGGTTCCAAGTCAGTCAGTCTGCTGAGAGTCATCTGAGCCAAGTCAAGAATCCATGCTTGAATCAGCGAGTAAACGTCACCATCGTGCTTAGAGGGCCTGGGAGACGAAGATCGACTGTCGTTTCAGTCAAATCTGACACTTCCAAATTTGTAGGGTTTCTCACCACGGGCCCCCTATTTTTTAGGACCTACTTTTTTGGCACTTTTGGGCAATTCTGGGATCCCTATTTTTTAGGGTCTATTTTTGGAAAGTTGCTATTTTTGGAAAATTTCTATTTTTGGAAAGTTTCTATTTTAGAGAAGGTCGAGGTTCAGCACCGGAAGTTCAAAAGGCTTCGATAGATCTCTCAGAAAATCGAAATGAAAATTTTGAAAAATTTTCGAAAAATCTGGAAAATTCGTTCAAAAATGGTGAGAAATTCTGGAAAATTACAGAGAAATCTGGTAAAGAGCACTAAAAATGGTTGAAAATTTGACGAACCAGTCAAGAAATCCAAGCAATTCATGGAAAAATCTGAGAAACTCATCGGAAATCTGAGATAATGACTGAACATTCATGGAGAATCTGGAAATTCATGAGAAATCTGGGCAAAACTGAACATCTATTCATGGAGAAAACTGAGATATTCGCCTAAGTATGGAAGACTTTCAGCTCACAGTCAATGGTGAAGCTTCAGCCAAGCAATCAATGGCACAAAAATCTGAGCAATGGCCAACAAAGTAATGAAGTCCGCCCTTGGAAATGTCCAAGTCAAATGAGCCAATGGCCAGACCATCAGCCAAGTCCGCCCTGCATGTCCAAAAGGTTGATGAAGTCCGCCATGTGCAAGAGGGATGTCCAAAAGGTCTCTAAAGTCCGCCACACTTGTGCCAAACAGCTTTGAAGTCCATCGCATACATACTGGAAGACATATCCTTGACAGCTCTAAAGTCTGCCATCCTTGTCCTTGACCCCTTGAAAGTCCGCCATGCACAAAGGGATGTCCAAAAGAGTCTTAAAGTCCGCCCTTGACATCCTTGACCCTTCCAAAGTCCGCTTAGGCATGTAAAATGAAGGGAAATCAAAATTTTTGCTAAGTGTTGGTACCCAGCAAAGTGAATTTCGAAAAATCTGCTAAGTATGAAGGGTGGAGGATCCTTTCCAAAAGAGGCAAAATGTTGAAACAAATGCTAGAAGCTAAGAAATTCGCTCTAGAAAAGAGGGATATCCCATGGTGCTCGTCCTAAAGACTTACAAAGTCCGCCATAAGCTTGGAAAGAGTTAGCAGGGTACTAAAGACATCCATGATCTTCGTCCAAAATGTCAAGGAAGTCCGCCTAAGATGATAAGATTTTTGGCTAAGTGTTAATGCCAAGTCTAAGAAGAGGTTCGAATATTTGCCTAAGTACAGAGGCTAAAAGGATGGAAAGATGAGAATTTTGACCAAGTATTGAGACACTTTCGAGAGGTCAAATGCCAAGTTTGAAAGGACATGTGCTAAAGAGGATTGGGACGTGGCAAGAAATAAAACGAAGTGTGCCTAGCACAAAAGTGGAAGAGAAGCTAAATTTTGCCTAAGTCTGGAGAAAATACTAAGAAATTGACAACTTTTGACGAAGAAAAAATGCACAAGGCAAGGAGAAAGGTAAGATTGCCTTTGCCCAGAAGGAAAGGGGAATTTGTCAACCGTCCAAGAAATTCGCCCAACGAAGACATCCGGACGAGGATTTTGCCTATAAAAATTCGACTGAGCAAGAGAAAATTTGACTTTGGCAGAAGAAAATAGGCTCAGTGCAAGAGAAAAGTTGGCTATGGCAAAGAAAAACAGGGATCTGGCATAGAATTTGTTGACGGAATGGCTTGAATTTTGGTTTGGCTAGACGAAATTGAGGATAAAATTGGAAAATACACTCTTAGCCAAGAAAAACGAAGAGGAAATCGAAATAGCCATGGGTCGAAGACGAACGGGTTGGAATAAATTAAAATATTTTAATATTTTGATAATTTATTTTCAATGCCTTGGACAAAATCAAATTCGCCAGACAATGTTTTGGAGGAAAATAATTTGTGCCGGCCAGAGATAAAATCCGAAGGGCAAAATTAAATTCACCATGGCTTCAGGAGAGAGAGTGGTAAAAATTCAGGAGAGAGAAAATCTGAATTTGTTTATTTTATTTCTTGCAGGTGGATGACGACACGAGGCGAATCTTCAAAGAAGAAGCAATGGCGTGGAATGGAGGCAAGTCTGCTTCAAGCCAGATAGAGTGAAGGAAAAAGATGACAAAACCACTAGCAAATCCGACTTTGCTCAACTGAGAAATGGCACAAGCATGATAAAGTTTGACTTCTCCCCAGAAATGTTTGTCCAAAGTGGCTTGAAGTCTGACTTAGGCCGAGAGAGAAAACGTCCAAGCTCATGTGAAGTCCGCCCAAGGAGAGGACGAGAAAATTGGCTACAAGAATTCACTAAGTGTTGGACGGAAAACAGGAAGGGTGAAGAGGAAAATAAAGAGGAAGTGAATAAAATTCTTGTCCAGGGATGGAATTTGTCCTACATAGCACAAGCCAGATTCAGAATTGAAGGCAAATCCACAGGCAAAGATCGTTCGAGCATGGTGTTGAATGATCCAGATGATGTTACAAAATGAACCTGAATAGCCAAAATTTGGCTAAGTCTAGGAAATACTTCACAGAGGAAATTCCAATTTCCTCCATTGTGGCGAAAGCACAAAGGCATTCTTCTCCAAATTCTAGACACTTGAAAGGAATCCAAGATCAAAGTTAGGAAGGAACAAGCACAACAGACAGAGTTATCGGCAGGGAAAATATTCTAAGGCAAGCACGTGAAGAAAAATGAAGCAACCAAGGAAGACATCCAGCACGCTGAGGTGGCACCTCGTCATCTTCCAACCAATCAAATTGTTCCAAATCAACATATAACAACTTTCTATTTTATTGTTGATTTATATTTAGCAAAAGGGACAAGTGTCCTCAAATGAAATTTTCTCATTGGTCGAAAGTGACAAACCCTAATTAGGGTTTTATTTTGTAATCTCGGCCGTTGATTTGAAATCAATCTTGGCCATTGAATTGTAATTGGGGAGCCTATAAATTGAGCTCGCCCCCTCATTTGTAATGTGTGGAGACCTGTTATGTATACTGTCGCATTGAGACTATTTTGAATGATAAAAGCTCTTGAGCATGATTTGCCTTGAATCACTTCTTATTGTTGAATAGTAAGCGAGGTTACATATTATCTTCCACCATAGATTAGAATTAAAGTTAGCTTAGATAGAATTTGCTTTGAAAGTTGTTAATTGAATGAAAGATTGATCGTATCGACTCATTGGTGAAGTGTAGCTCATACTTTCTTCGGATGAATGATTTTCATCCGATGCGTAAAGTTAGCCTGAGCTCCTAAGTGTGGAAGCCTAACTTCAACCTTATCCAAGGTTTGAATATCATTCTCACAACCCCTTTGAAGATTGCACCCATTTTTGCGTATGTTGTCCAACAGGAGGCAAAACAAAATGTGGTTTATTTCGCTTCACCAAGTCCTTACTGTCTCTTGATTTCTTAGGCTTAGACTAGATTCTCTGAACCCTATTCTTTTTGCCATTTTTTTTGAGATCCATTGAAAGTCCTAATTGAGAACCTACAAAGATAAATTTCCTAAGTCCCTAGCTTGTGCAGACTTTCTACGTAAGTCCCCTTGTTTATTACCAGCATTATCACAACGACCATTGAGCTTATCCACACGTCGAGACCCGACTAAAGAAACCTTGGAATCGCCTATGCGGTGGTTTTTCAAGAGAGGATAGAGTGTCTTTGGACATTTTTATTCTGAATGTTTGGTGTATGATAAAACACACATCAACACATCACTACTAAAAACATTGCCCCTTTAGGGGACACAACAATAACATTGATCAATGGGCGATTTCTTGCATCTTTCCATCCATCAGAAACTATGGTCACCCCTGTTTCGATCCACGAATCCCTTATGGGCTTCAAAGAGTCTGCTACATGTTTCACCTCTTTCTCCAATAAGGTGCAATGCACCTTCTCAAAACCTAGGCCCTTATACCCCTTTGGAGCCTCATTAATAGATTTCACCATTTTTTGCCAATATGGTGAACGAACAACATTGAATGCCAATCCATTGGCATAGACACATCTTGCTATGTCTTGATCAGCAATCTCTCTTGCCTCATTCTGAAATGAAACTTCCAATGGTCCCTTAGATCTTTTATTTGAAGAGGGCATGGTTTGCTCTTGAGGGATGTCCATAAATGGATGGCTTTCTGTAGGTGGAAAATAAGAAGGTGGTGTAGGGGGTTTCATGGATCGAGATCCTTTCTTCAAAGGATGGCTTGTTTTACCACTGGTTGTTTTTTGGTCTGCCTTTTCTTGCTTAGCAATATATTTCAACACTATATCTTTTGGAATGCCATTATTGTTTTCACCTGGACAATTTTTAATGCCTATTTCAGGGATCCCGCACAAGTGCCCTTTTACTCGACTGTATGAGCTCAAATATTGAACATTGCAATGACTACAAATCCAAACATATCCTCCACCACCTAGAAGTTGTTGAACCATTTCTACATTTTTCCAAAGGGGAGAGGTTGGGTTTATTTTGAAACGAGATTGGATTGAGCCTGACGAGGTACCGGTTGCCATTGTAATATGGAATAGTGAATACCTTAGGCACAACATATTGAAATTTTGGTATTGATTCATTGAATTTGAAACTAAAAGACTTAATTAATTCCAAAAAAATGAAAAAATTGAACATGTGTTATAGACATTTAGAGGAATGAAAAGTAAAACAAAACAAAAGAGTTGAAGTTCACTTGTGAAAAAAAATGTAAAAAAAATAATCAAAAAACTTACAAAAACCTACCTCTTTTGAAGAAATCTTGCTCTACGATCTTCTTAGCAACGAATAGACACTTGCAAGTGCTTGGGAATAGCACAACAATCAACTTTGAACAATCTACGATCAGTCTTCAAGTCTATTCCAGCTTGTGCAAGCAAAAGAGAAAGTTCAGCAATGGAGGCAAAAAATCCTTTTTTCTCATTCACAAATTGGTAAATGAGTTTCACTTTACCTATTTCATGTTTTTGAGGCAAGTATTAGGGTTAGAAATAATTAAAAAGTCATTAAAAGTCAAAAACGAGTTAAAAAATTATTAAAAAAATGAAAAAAAGGTGAAAAAACGCGCCTAGGCGCGGAATAGAACCCGG
>VDFB02205127.1:0-17704 GCA_007258455.2 Sequoia sempervirens | reverse complement strand
AAAAGAACAAGCATATTCTTGAACCCTAAAAGCTAAATTAGCCCCTTCAAAAAGCTGGGCACCCTTCTTCACCAGGGGCGCCCACTTTGCCAACACTTAGTCAAATTTTGATATTTTTCATTTCCTCTCGTTCTGACTTCAGTTTGGATACCCCTGTTTGGCGTCGAATTCCGGATGACTGAGTAATCTGATAACTGCACCGTCGAATTCGTCGCGGAGCTGACAGAGAACAGAACAAGTTTGACTGGGGGCTTAAACCCTAATTTTGACATCTGATGCTCTAAAAAGATGGGCGCCCTTTCTTCACTGGGGCGCCCAAGTTTGGTAGTGTTAGAAAATTTTCATCATTTTTCAACTTCTCCTTCGTTCTCCGTGCTGGTTTATCATCTTGCCTTCTGCTGAAAGTTTGAATGCTAAATCTGACACTTGGCAGCCGACTGACCTCCATTGATGACCTCGGTGCTCCAGATATGCTTCTGAAAAAGCAGAATAGACCCAGTAGGGAAAAACTGATTATTTTTAGATTCTGACTGCACCCGCCTGATATAGACGTATTTTGAGCCAATCACAATCGGCTTGGAACCGCTGCACTCAACTTTCTACTTTAGAAAGTTTTTCCAAGCATCCATTTAAAGAAAACCCAAAAACCTCGTAGAAAACGCTACTATTTTAGAAAATTTCTAAAAATAGCAGTTTTCCTAAAAATTTAGATTTAAAACCGAGATCCGGGTTTGTTGATTAAGTTATCGCCTAGCGCAATCTGCATCACGATTTTAAAAATTTTGTGTTTTAACCCCTCATGCAAGACATGCATACCCAAATTTTGACCTTTTGACTGATTTAACAAGACTTTACTCTATTTCTTCTTCAAAATGTCTAAGGTAACAAAAATTTTTAATTTTAGTACAACACATCTATATTTGGGTAAACCTTTAAACCTAACTAGATTATTAGAATTTTTATGAGGCTTTGATACTCAATATTTTTGACAATTATAGTCTACTTTCCTTTCAAATGAATTTTCCAATTCCATTGATGAAAAAGGATTTTAAAAATTAATTTGAAGATGAACACAACTAAAACTAATACTGCTTTACTCTGATAAACAACATTATGACCATTACTCAATCTCTTGTATGCAATTTTTGAGTGGTTAGAAAATTTCTCAGATACAAATTACATTTTTTTGAAGTTAGAATATTTGTTCAAATACTTAAAGCGTATGATCTCCTTGTATGAAAATTTCCCAAATGAGTCTGCATGTTTCGTATATGAAAATGCATATCTTTCCAAAGTTGAGCACAATGGATAGAATTGCCACAACAAATATATTTGGTTAGTTTCGAGTTGGAAAAACAATTACTAATCCACAGTATCATGCACCTTGTGTTTTGTTTCCATGATTTACATGCATTTGACTCATGGTGGGATGTTGGGAAGGTTGTAAAATGTGACATTACACCTGCTAGCTACATTTTGTTTTAAAGTTTGGAAGGATTTTTTTCCAATAGAATCTAAACATTAAAGTTTATTTTCTTTATGGTTTTCTAAAAGAATCTTGCTAAAAATACAACGTTCTACAAAAACCACTAGTAAGCCAACCATGGGATTTTCTAGTTGGATTTCTTGTGACACAACAAGCTAATAGTTACTTTTTGTCTGTGGATGGTCGATTTCCTAAAATGAACCTACAAATGTCATGTACAACTTATAGTTTTGTGGGTATGTGGCCCTAAATAATTACAACAAAGTTGCAATACCATATAATGAGTTTTAGTATAAAGGCTTTTAGATACATAAATTTGAAGTTAAAATTGAATCTTTTGTCAAAATTTGTCAGCAAAACAATCTCCATGGGAAACCTACTTGTATACCCAAATAAGAAGCAATTAGAAAAGAAATATAAAGAAATAGTTTTGATTACAAAAGACAAAACAAATTTGTAATGTAAATTTACAACACAAATCAAACCATAAAATTATTACAGATATGGTCGCCTCCAATGTTGGTGTCTTTGAAAATGCAATGACAATTAGTTTTGTAATTCTTTGAGGTTTTTCATAGCAACTCAAATATTTGTATGTGTATGCATGTGGAGAGAATATCGTCAAGTAATGGCAATTAGTTACTTATCGAGTGGAGTCTTATCTTATCAGTTTGCAAATTTATCCGCTTTTTCATCTAGTAAATGTATTTCTATTTATTTCCCTTTTTGTCTTCTATTTATTTCCCTTTTTGTCCCCTTAAAACTTTTCCATTGGGGTTTTTACAACCAAAACAAATTGTGCATAGTTGAGGGTAGTTTTAATGTTCATGGCAAAAAAAATTGCCTAAAAAAATGTTGATTCACCTTAATATTCCAAAAATTTTGCTTCCACATGTCATTCATTTTATTTTTATTGTACCTTCTTGTGAATTTTTTATCCAATGAAAAAGGAGATAAATTGTTTTTTTTTCTATAAAATGTAAAAAATGATTAGTTTGAACTATTTAAACATTACAAACTTTGAAACTGGTTTTTTTTTTTTTTAATTAATGCTTTTGATTGACCTACATAGAAAACTTTATAGTAATGAAAAAAAGTAAATCACTACATAATAAAAGATAATCTTGTTTGTCACCACAAAATTAATTTAATAAAATATATATTCTAATATAATATATTAAAAATAGTCTAATAATAGTCTAATAATACTAAGTTGGGGCCCTAGCCTCTAAGCATAAATTTTTCCCTGCTAGTAAGAGGTTAATACTTAGGTCTAGTCTCCCCACTCTGTACCTACCACATGATTCTCCAGCCTAAAAAATAGTCTAATAATATAATATATGAAAATATATTAAATTATTAAAAATTATTATTTTATTATCTAATTTATTAAATTATAAATGTTACATGTTAATTATAATATTATAATATGATGTAAAGATGATATATTACATGTTAATTTACTATATTAATATGGTATATAATTTAATATAATATAGTAAAAATAATTTAATAATATAATATCCTAAAATATATTAAATTATATATTAGATTTTATATATGATATAGTATATATATTTTAATTTGTTATAGGTAAACATATTTATAGATATAATATGTAAATAAATGCTTAGAATGAAGAGTAAAATATAAAATAATAATTAATTGTGGGAGAATAGGAAAATGACCTTTGAAAAGTTAAAAAATTCCTTAAAAAAATTAATATTTTTTTATTATGATCTTTGTGGTAGAAAAATACTTTGAAAAATGTCCAACAAAAATTTAAAATATAATGTATCAAAACAAAAATATAATGTATGAAAAAGAAAATAATGAATTTTGATTGACTGCAAACAAAACATTTAATCACTAGTTAAGATCCAGGAGTTGCATAATAATATGTTTAATTATTAAATAAAGTTACTTTACAAAGGTAAATATTTAATATTAAAATATGAAAAGGTGGTAGACTATAAAAAGGTGGCGAAAATATATTCATTGGAATATCAATTGAAAAGTTATCTTGAAATTGGAAAGTTATTATCCGAAAATTGGAGAGCTTGGCTTTTGGAAACTTGGAGATGAAAACCCTCAAATTGGTGGATTGGACGAAACCCCAAATACTCCTATAGACCAATTTGACTTAGGATTTGCATTGAGCATCAATGATTGGTTGGATGATTTTCATAAATTTGTAAAGTCTTCTATAAAAACAAATTTCAGGTACTTAGTAAAGTTTTAGATTGATAGTTTGCAGTATTTCTAGATTTACAAAGTGAGATGAGGAAACACTACTATATAAATTTCAGTTTCTATATTTTATAGCTTATTGCCATATTTCAAAGTTTTATCGAAGTATTCTCAGAAAAGCTTATATAAGCTATCGCAGGAGGGATGATTTTGAATATGATATATTTAATTCTCATATGGTTAAATTCATGTTTGTATATAAAATGAGCCAAGGTTTGGGTGATGGAAAAGAATCATTCTCAGGTCGTGGTCAATAAAGGGGGAGTTTTGATAGGTCTGATTCTCTTGTAAGAAGAGCCACGCCCTTATTTGCTAGCGGTAGAAGGTTTATTTCATACCAGCATTTACATTCAGACCTGGCGTCACTACCTCTTGGGAGTGTTGGAAATATTTATTGACTGAGTCCTCTCACGCCAACTCCCCTTGTTCCACCTACATATGAGGAGGCTTTCTTCAGCGACGAGTTTTTTTGGGATCTACATCCCTATTCACTGTTGCAATTTTTTTAATAAAAGAGGGGTAAAAACTTTTTATTAATCAGCCAAAGAGGTACAAAGCATTAGGAAAAAAGACCCCGAAGGGGCCCCAAGATAACAAGCAAGAGATCAAGAATCATTAATACAACATTTCACATCCTCGGTAACCCAACCCTCCAAATCCTGGGCAAGGTCCCTTGGTAAGCTGTCCCAATCCTCCACCAACCACGTCCCGCTCTTCTCAGAGGCCACTTTTGCCAGCCCATCAGCCACCTTGTTCCATTCACGAGGGATATGGGAAAAAGTGACTGAATCCAATAAATCTCCAAGGTTGGCAATTTGTTTTGCCACCACTGCCAATTGCCAACTAGCAGCATCAAAATGTCGTCCATTTATCAAATCTACCACCACCTGAGAATCAGATTCACATATAATCTGTTTCCAGCCGAGAGCGTATGCTCTCTTTAAGGCCGAGAGAATCGCCAATGCCTCCATGAAGTTATTGGAGTGTTTCCCCATATACTCAGAGAAAAAGAACACAACCACCCCTGAACTATCTCTGCCCACCCCACCAATACCAACGTGCCCAGGATTACCTCTAGAAGACCCATCAGTGTTGATTTTCAAGACACCAGAGGGAGGAAGCATCCAATGCCCTCCTCTGAAGACCTTCCCTCTAGAGCACGTGCCCCGCCCGAGCTTGAGCCTTCCAGTACTACCAACAAAAATCCCCAGCTTCTGAATAACTCTAGTATCCCCAGGATCAACTGGTACTGACAAATCACATTTAGCTTGTAACGTCTCTTGAAGAGCCCCAAGAATGCAAGCCCAAACTTGGCCCACCTATAATTTCCTATCCAGAAAAACCCTTCGATTGCACTCCAACCAAATTTGCCAAATAATTAGACTAGGGCCAATAGGCCAAGCAGTGTGCAAAAATGAAGTCTTTGCCTTTGAAGGCTCAGTATTCTGCCAGAATTCGCCAAGAGATGAAGGATGCCGACATGACATATTCCAAGCCCCCCACCAGAAGTGCCAAATAGTCCTAGCAAAGGGGCATTGAAAGAAAAGATGAGAAACAGTCTCAACATCTTTGAGACATAGAAAGCATAAAGAGGGACCTTGGAAGCCCCGCTTGCAGAGGTTGTCCCAAGTCAAGCACCTGCCATACACCACTAGCCAAGAGAAAAAATTGCATTTTGGCCAGGAGAATTTATTCCAGATGTATTTCCACCAAGGAACCTCAGCACTGCCTAAAGCCTGCCTATCCAAAGCACGATATCCTAAAGCAACAGAGTACTTCCCTTTAGGATCTGAGCCCCAAGCCAAAACATCCCTCTCTGGAAGCAAGCAGCACACTCTATCAGCTAAAATGGAGGACAACTCCCTCCTATCCTCCAAAGAACCACCCAAAGGCCACTCATGCATACCCTTCCACTGATAAATGACAGTCTGCCCCAAAACCTGAGGGGCTTTGAAGTCCATCACTCTGCTCCAGCCAGCTTGAACAAAAATCCTGCTTAAATTCTCCAAGTGAGGATGAGAGGAGAGGATAGGCGGGAAGCCATCCCAAGAGTCAAGCCAGAAGAGAGCATCAGAACCTCTATTGCAAATCCAGAATAGGCTTTGTTTGACCAGAGGAGCTCCCCTCTTGAGAGTTTCCCAGATCATAGACCCTCTACCCAAAAGACTAAAACGAGGAACCTCAGCGCCATCCACCTCCCCAAGATACTTGAAGGTAAGAATCTTAGCCCAGGTCTGATGCTGATGTGAACACCACCTCCAATACAACTTAGCTACCAATGCTTCTCCATTCCAATCTGCTCTACGCAATCCCAGGCCCCCATCTTTCTTCGGTCGACAAACAACTTCCCACTTAATTAAGCACCACTTTCTCGAGAGGAGATTACTTGACCAAAGAAACTGCCTGCAAAGCCCCTCAAAATCCTTGATGAAACTTGAAGGAGCAGTCATCACAAAACATCTATAAATAGGTAGGGCCTGCACAACAGACTTTAAAAGAGTGACTCTACTCGCCGTTGATAACCATCTATAGGTCTAGTGACAAACTAGTCCTCAAAATTTATCAATCACCTCCTGCCAAAAATGCTTGGGAGGTGGTCGCACATCCAAAGGGATACCCAGATAGGTAAAGGGAAGTTTCCCCACCTGAAACCTTAAGATCCTAGCAATACGTTGTTGAATAAGCCTGGGGGTATTAAAGAAATAGATGCATGACTTACTTTCATTAATGCATTGTCCTGAGGCAGCCAGGTAGCAATCCAAAGTTTGATGAAAAGCAGTCACTTCTGCTACCTTAGCAACCCCCATCAAGGCTGAGTCATCCACAAATTGAAGATGGGATTGAGGAGAAAGGGAGTTATTCCAGTTCCAACCTTGTATAAGCCCAGTCGCAACCTGGGACTTAATGAACCTCCCCAGACCTTCAGCCATCAAAATGAACAGATAAGGGGATAAAGGGTCTCCCTGTCGAAGACCTCTAGAGGCACCAAACAACTCAGAGGATTCCCCATTTATGAGAACCGAAAAGGAGGGCGTCTTCACACAACACATAACCCAATCAATCCACTCACTGCTGAACCCAAAGGCTCCAAGAATTTTGATCAGAAAACTCCATTTGACCCTATCATATGCCTTTGACATGTCCAATTTTATGAACATGGCCTTATCCCTTGAAGAGGCCATAGAATGAATAGCCTCCGCCGCAATCACAACTCCATCAAGAATCTACCTACCTGCTACAAAGCCCCCTTGTTCCTCTGAGATTAGCTTATCCAACCACGGCTTCAAGCGCTCAACAATTAGTTTTGTGATGATTTTATACACCACATTACACAAAGCAATTGGACGAAAGAGATCTAGAGAATCAACACCCTCACGCTTAGGAATAAGGGCTAGAAAAGTAGCATTCATAGCTCTCAACATTTGCTTGTTCCTTAGAGATTCTTGCACAACCTCCAACAAATCAAGCTTGATCACTTCCCAAAATTCCTGATAGAACTCGCAGGGAACCCATCCGGACCAGGAGCCTTCCCCTTTTTCAGTTGAAACACCACATCCTCTAACTCCTTCAGAGAAATCGGCTGAAGAAGAGAGGCATTCATCTCCATAGTCACCAAAGGAGGGATACATGCCAGGATAGAGTCTTCCTCCTCAATGGCCAGTGGGGTATCTTCAGTAAAAAGATTAGAAAAGAAACGAACAGCCTCATTAGAAATTTCCAAAGAGGAAGAAAGAACAAATCCCTTTGAAGAACGGAGAGAAGAGATAGTGTTACCCTGTCTTCTTGCCTTTACCGAATTATGGAAGAAGGAGGTATTCTTATCCCCTTCCTGAAGCCAATCAATACGAGTCTTCTACTTCCAAAAAAATTCCTCACGAAGCTCCCATTCCTCAAGTACTTTGACTGCTGCATCCTCTAACTTGCTCAAAACTGCATCCAATCCATGCTCCCTGATCTGCTTAGTAATAGAATCTAGATGCTCTTGGGCTGCCCTTTTCTATTGAAACACGTTACCAAACTGATTCTTATTCCAATGCTTTAGTTTATACTTCACATATTGAATCCTCTTCATAAAAGTGTACATAGCAGTCCCAAAAGTAGGACGACCTTCCCCCCACCATTTAGACACTAAGTCAAAAAGACCCTCCTCCCTAAGCCACATGATCTAGAACTTAAAATTCTGTTTCTTAGATCCACTAGCTAGGCGAGCAGAGAACTTGATCGGCCAGTGATCTGATCCTCGCCAATCCAATATTTCAGAGCTTGTTATCCACTTGTCACTAACCCAGAAACTGGATACCAGAAACCTATCCAATCTTTCAGCAATAGCTTCTTCCCCAAGCCTCCTGTTATTCCAAGTAAAAGTGCCATTTATGGGTTTGATGTCCACAAGTCGAAGCCAAGAAATATTCTCCCGCAGAAGATCAAAGGAGGTGTCCAGACGAGGCACACCCCCCCTCTTCTCCTCAAGCAAGACAATTGCATTGAAATCCCCTGACAAAATCCAGGGTAAAAAGGGATCCAACAATCTCAAAAAAATTTATATGAGACCATAAAAGACTCTTACCAGGGACATCTGACAAAGCATAGATATTGGACAAAAAAATTCTTTCTCCAGTCTCCAAACTTAAAGCAATAAGAGAGATGGAGAATCTACTAGAAAACCACCCAATAGGAGAGACCCGCCGAGGATCCCAAAAGCAGGCAAGACCACTAGAGCTCCCCTGTGCACCCACACACTGACATAAACCTCTATTCCAAATTTTAGAAGCACTTTGCATCATGCTATCAAAAGATAACTTCGTCTCTTGGAGAAAAAATAAATCTGGAGAATGAGCACGAACCAAATCTGGAATAGCCTTTTGTCTAGGGATGCTATGAATACCCCTCACATTCCATGAGAGCACAATCATTGTGACGGTTGGGAAAAGTGAGAATCCAAGGTCTTCACCAACCCAGATTCAACCAACATCTCACCAGCCAACTTAATTTTTTCTTGATCCTTCTTCCTACCCACCTTTTGGGACTTGTCAGGAGTACTCTTTTTTAGGGACTTTTGATGCACACCCAAAATATGAGAAGAAAAGGAAGCTTTACTCTTTGCAGAGCCTCCAGACCCTGAACCTCCAGCTAAGCTCACTCCTATATCAGCAGAGACCAAAGAAGTACCAACCCTGGCACACAGATCCCCAAGCCCAACCTCAGGGGAGGGAATAGAAGAATCTTTTACTTCCTCAAGAGCCATCGTAGGACCAGAAGCCAAAGACGTAGGATCCATAAGCACAGGGTGGAGTGAAGTAATTGGGGTATCCTCCACATGCATGTCAGGAGAGACCCCCTCCTCATGAATTAAATCATTTAGCGAATCAAATTTGTTGAAAACCCCCTCCTGGTGATCTCGAAAAGTCCTCTTCATCCCTTGACCTTTATTTTGGGTCCTGGCAGGCACAAACCCATCTTTATCAGGAGTCACCTCTTGCATGGGTCCTTTTCCCTTTTCAGACCCTAAGTTTGATGTATCCTTCCCATTCCTTGAGTTACCCACACCAGAAGCACATAGACACCTTTTTAGGAGATGATCATACTCATGACATAAACGACATCTAAACGGCAGGGTTTCATAATCCAGGGGTTGTGTCCATGAAGTAGAACCCACTGTCAGGTCAATAGACTCTGGAAAAGGCTGACTTAAATCAATCTCCACACAAACCCGAGCATAGGAAAATATTTTCTTCTCCAGAGTCTATTGAGAGGGACCAATCGGTTTTCCCAATGCCATGGCAATAGACTATAGAATATCACTCCTCCAACATTCAAGTGGCAGTCGAGGAAGGCGCACCCACACTGGGACCTTGGATGGAAACTCCTTTACTGAATTAAAACCTGCATGCCATGGTTTAATGAACAACCCAACCTGATTATAAAAGTACAGACCACCTTCGAAAGCCCTATTTCTATCTGATATGCATGAGAATTCTACCAAGAAGAAATTATTCGCTGCTAGCAAAATCTCAAAATCCCCCTCTAGATTCCAAGTCCTTCAAATCCAAGGTTCAAGGAAGGGGAAAGAAACCCTCATCCCCAAAAACTTACAGATTAAAGCATGTTTGTTGAAATACTCTAAATCATCAGCAACCGCTTCTTTTTGAATAACCACCACCGGGCACACTTGAGCTCTTTCCAAGCAACCATTAACCTTTTGCAACTTAAAAGCACCAATCTTCGACAAGCCTATACCAGGAGAAGATGGGGTGGGAACCCCATCCCCTACCTCGGCCATAGCCGCCTCCCCTGGTACCTCGTTCAAATCATTACTCAAAGCCATTAAAGCCACCCCCGCCAATTCAAGCCACACACCTCCACTTACCAAACCCTAGACGCCACAACCCTAGCACCACTGAAACTGAAGGAACAAAAAGGAATAAGCGAGACCCACACACCCAACTACAAGCTGGCCAGCAGCCCACCCGACCAAAGCAAGGTCCAGAATAGAAGAAATTATGGCTCCTTAAGAACCACCGAATAAGATCTACAACAAAAAAAAGACACCCCTCCGCGAAAATAGCAAAAGACCCACCCTTGTACGCACAAAAGACTGAAGAATCCGATCTGCCACCAAGCCAACACATGCACAGAGAAACAGCGACCTGCACCACGCCATTATTGACCGTGAGCCTTCACCCGCGTGCTGCACAGACCCGCCATCCCTCTTCTGCCCCGACTGCAAAATTTATTGTGGTAGATAAATTTGAATTTTGAGAGGGAATTTTTGTGAAGACAAGAATAGACAAAAGGAGGGAATAAAAAGATTAGAGTTAGAGTCAGAACGTTTTGTGTGAGGAGCAGCAAATAGCTCCAGATTGTTGTGTGTGTGTGTGAGGAGCAGCAAATAGCTCAGATAGCTACAGTGTGTGTGAGAAGCTCCAATCAAATAGGAAGTAGAGAGAGTTCTGAGAAGCTCCTGATTGTTGTAAGTTTGTGTGTGCAGCCTCAATTTGTTGCAAGTCAAGATTAGTTTGTAGTTTCAAGTTTGAAATCATTTTGTAATTGTTATTTTTCTGAGATAGTAACATGCAAGTTTGCGTTCTCATGTGTGTCTTCAATCTATTTTGTTTTGTTATTCCGCATTTTGTTTTGGTATTCCCAATTGATTGGTAACAGAGCTGCAACTCTGTGCATATTGTTTGTGTCTGAGCATTCAGATACTTTTTACAGTGAGTTGCAACTTGCACAGGAATAAATTAGCATCTTTCCAACTGCAAATATGGAACTTAGGGAAATATAAATTAATGGAGGCACCTTTCAAATTTAACCTTGTGACTACCAAAGGGAATGATAGGCGATATTTTGGTGGAACTCATGCATACAAGCATTTGATGATAGTCGGAGGTCCTTAAAGGTATACAACTGTTGCCGCCATAGTCAAAAGGAAACCGTGTCATATTAAAACTAGCAAATATTTTGTTCACTAGTGATTCATCCTATAGAGAGCGTAACCCCTTGATCATCGTGGACTTTCCTTCTTGTGTCGTGTCTATGAATAAGGTTCCACTCTTTCATTAAGACACTATAGAATACAACAATGAAGAGAGTTGGATAAATTTCTCATTGCGGTACTTCAGGAAGAGTAGATGGTATTTAAATAAGCCAATGCCATTGTGTGATAATGGGCGAGTTTGAATGAATGAATGAGGGATTTTAATGTCGTCCATGAGACCAAAAATTCTAAGGGACCGAGAACCACAAAACTATGGAGTCTCCAAAATCTTTTCGATGCTAGATCTTCTACTGTGAATTTTGATAAGAAAACTAGCAGTCTTGATGATTTTTTCTTCGTCAAATAGCTCATTCAGGTTGCTGATCTTCAAGTTGCCTTCATATTGACTACGAATATCCTCATAAGCCATGCACTCCATGATAAAATGTCATTCGGTCTCTACCACCCCTTTGCTACAAAACATGCAAATTCTATCCTCCCACGCTTCCTTAGGTATAGTCCACCTTCCGGTTTCACACCTCAGATGATGCGACCCGGTCCTCAATTGAGCAATTAGCAGTCGTGCTTTACCCTTAATAGCAGCTCCTAAATAAGTTTTATCTCCATGCTCCCAAGTTGGGTTAAATGCTTTGACATAGTGATCTTTCTTTCGCCCAATCTGCTTTGTCCACATGGCAGCCAAGAACTTTTTTGTGACATACTTTTTAATTTCCTCATTGGTGTTAGGGCAATCATGCAAGTTGATGTCCCACTTGCTCAACCAATTGTTATTTTGCTTCATCCATGTTTTCTTCCTACGGCCTAAAACCTCCTTCACAACCGCTTTGGGCCAACGATGGCTATCCATGTTCTCCACCTTCTTTAAATAATTTAGCAAGCGAGATATAGCTGACGCCTCCAAAGGAAAGGTTCCCGATTCAGCCAAGAGAATTTCATAAGGGACCGTGGTTTTGACTTTGAGGTTGCAAGTGATCATGTGCTTTTGGATTCTTTCTAGCTGTCTCCATCTGTACTTTGACATGCTGCTGCCCCAGACTTCGCAGCCATAGAGGACCACCGGCGTGACCAGCAAACCAAAGAGAGTTTTCCTGGTCTTCCAATCCCAAAGCTCAGCTTTCTTGCACCTGTTTTGAAGTAAGAAAGAAGCTTTCCAACCCCCTTGTATCCTTTTTGTTCTACTAGTCTCCCAGTTGAGCTTATAATGAAAATCAATCCCAAGGTATTTGTATTCTTTCACTATCTCCAAGGGGCTGCCTTCAAAGAGAAAGTTATTTTGATTCCTTTTCTTCTTTAGGGAGAAGATCATGATTTTGGTCTTGGTAGTGTTCACTTGCATTCCCACTTCTTGACAAAAAAGGTCCAAGGCCTTCAAAAGACCCCTCAAACCATGGGTAGTTTTAGAGATTAAGATAAGATCATCTGCATATAGCAGCAACTTCACCACATAACCCGCCAACTAAGTGCCCCCCTCACCAGTTTCGTTTAACCAATCTTCTAGTTTATCAATGTATAGCCCAAAAAGAGTGGGGGATAAAGGACAACCCTGTTTAACCCCAATATCACTACCAAAACATTCAGACATACCTTCACTTGTTCTGATTTTGGCTCTAACCTGCTCATAAAGTCTATGCACCGTAGCCTTATATTCGTCTGGTATATTTAGCTCATCCATTCTATTCCATAGTTTGTCTCTGGGAACTGTGTCGAAGGATTTTTTAAAATCAACAAAGCAACAAAAAGCTTCTTCACCTTGAGTGTCCCATATTTTTTCAATTAGGTGCCTAAGAGTGATGCAATGGTCAATCGTAGAGTATTTAGGCCTAAAACCAGCCTGCCCCTTTACTCTCTTTCCTTCTTTTTCTGCCCAGCTGCTGATTCTACGCTCTAACATGCTCCCAAAAAGCTTGCCAAGAATAGGATTCACCATAATAGTGTGGTAATTAGAAGGGTTATTGATATCCCCACTTTTGTAGAGTGGGATGACGACACTAGTTGTCCATTCCGATAGAAAACCATCACTGGTGACATCATTAAACATCCTTTTGATGTGCGGTGCAAGGATTTCAACTCCCCACTTTAAAAATTCAGCTTGCAGCCCATCTATGTCCAGCACTTTCCCATTTGCTAAATTCTTTATACCTTGTTTGATATCTTCAATTGTGAAGAGTTCCTTAGATGTGTTAACTATAGGAGGAGAATTCTTCCCTTGGGTCCTCTCATAAAGACATTTTGCATAATCTAACCATTGCACACCTATTATGTTATTCTGAATCTGTTTTCTCTTTTGTTGTAACTCTCTCCAAAAACCTTTGGGATTGTGCTTTCCAAGAGAAATGAGCTCTTTCCTTCTTGTGTTTACATAATTTTCTTTTTTTGTTTGCACCAGCTTCTCATATTTCTTCTTGTTTTCTTTGTTCAACCCATTTTCTTTCAAAGTTCTCTTGGTAGCCTTACACTCTTCATCATACCATGGGTTGGCCGAAAAAGTGTTTGCCGCCCCTTTCTTTGGGCGAGATCTTTTACAAACAGCTAAGGCCTTATGAATTAGAGGAATCAAAAACTTGTTGCAGATATGACCACCAATCCCATTGACATCTTTGTCCCCTATATTGTTCTCCATTTCAAGTAAGTGATGCTCTAAAGCAGCATTAAAGAGACCCTGATTTTCTTGATTCATGACTATTTTACCTTTAGGAATAGTTTCATTTTGCTTGTGGTGGGCCTGTTTATCATGCTGGTTGTTTGAGACAATGCCAAGTTTCACAAACAGAGGTGCATGGTCAGATTTCATCTCAAGGGGACATTCTCCAATCTCAAACTCCAAAACTCTAGAAATAAAAGTTTGAGAGCAAATTACGTAGTCCACCACACTTTGGCCATTATAAGTTTTGCATGTGATATTGTCGAAAGTTGGCCAAACTTTCATGCCATTGAAAATAACCAAGTTATATAAGCTACAGATCCCTAATAGTTCAGCTCCAAAGTGAGAAACATTCCCATTATTGTCTTGTGATGTTCTTTCCCATGGCTGATCTTCTTCCTCTTCCAGCTGTAAAGGATTGTTGTTTCCCCGGTCTTCATTGTTCAGCTGAAGAAATTGATTGTTAGCTATTCTCGCGTTAAAGTCACCTAATAGAACAATTTCCCCCAAGGTGCTAAACGTTTGAAAGTATATGTTAGCTTTGCCATAATTATTTAGCCGATAGGCTATATTATGTGTGAGATTGCCGCCGCGAAATTGTCTCACGCCGCAATACGACTATTTTTTACCATCCAACTGCGAAATAGCTGATGGTTTTCAGACTGATTTTTCCCGCACACCGTCAAACTGTCTTTTATACTGTGGTAGTGCATGAGCACTTCTTTGCCACTTGCTAGCGGTTCTATCATTCTGCTGCAATCGGGACACAATTTAATATCCTCTGCACTCACCACCTCCACTGATCATGAAAATCCCACTGTCAAGCAAAGAGAGGAAAAGCGGCGGGGGTACCTTCGCGAACTAATTGTTCTTTTCTGCAACAATAGTTTTTCCATTGCTTCTTTGTAGGCGATGATAAAAATACATACAAAAATGTTTATGTTTTCTCTTTTTTATTGAATTCACGTTGGGTGCTCGGTACAGCAGGTTGGTGATGAATTGGATTTTTGAAAATTACCATTCGTTGAAGGTTTGGAGACTTTGTTGTGAAAATTGGGGATTTGAGGGGGTGGGAAGCATGCTGACTCTGCCCCGGCTACACCTTCTGTCTGAGATCTTGATTGTGGGCTGCGAGCTGTTACCCTATGTTCTCTCCCATTGTCCGTATAATAGCATCACCAACGACGATTTTCCCCAATCCAGTCCATTGGCCGGCTTCTGCTTGGCGGATTTACGTTAATAGAATTGAAATCTTTGATCCATTGTGTTTTGGAAACCCATTTGATAATTATTAGGTGCCCATGCATTTTGGTTTCGCTGGCTGGCATAGATTTTTAATTAAAATTTTCAAGAAGAAAGTCATTTCATTTCTTTCACGGTATTTGTTTTAATTCTTGGATTGCAATGACATTATCGTTATTTGTTTCCAAGGTTAAAGGTTGAATTGTTGCTTAACACACTATTTAACTCTAACGGATAATCATTTTCTTTTCTAGGTATTTATTTTTTAATTCTTATTTTGTTTGGTGAGTGTAAAGTTCTTGGATTGCAATGACATTATCGTTATTTGTTTCCAAAAGGTTAAAGGTTGAGATTAGCTTGGAGATTATCTTCACATTTTGCATAACAAAGAGATGTTAGTGCATTGCTCTATTTTTTACACATTTGCAATTTATTGCATTAAAGGCAGCTTGGTGGCATTGACTTGAATGGGATTTCAATTTTTCATCAATTCTTCTACCACTTGAATCAAATCATCTTTGACTATTTGCCAAAGATTGAGTAAACAAAGCCAAGAATCCATTTGGCACTAGAGCTTTAACAAAGATTGAATAAGAAATGATTGTTTCAAGCTTCTCCTCCTATGAAATTGCTTTTGGCGAGATGAGCATTTCTTCCTTTGAAATGAGTCTAAGGACTTTTTGGAGCAAGATTTCCAAAGATTTAATTGATTCATCCAAGTTCTTGTTAGAATTAAAGATCAACCTTAAATACTATTTACCATCACTTGAGGAGTTGTGAGATTTTGTCCATTGTTAGGGCTGATATCTGCATGGGCATCGATATGATGCCTAGTCATCACAAACTTGTGGAAATGTACCATGTTAGTAACCTCTTTTGACGATCCAGACCTCTTTAGCCCTATATTTTTAACGAGTTTCTCTTTTGTACGCTGATGTTAGCTCTTCTATCACTTTTTGCTTGAGCTGCTAAGCATGGATTGAAGCCCTAATTTAATCTCTGATTTTGGATTGCTGCGAATCTAATAGTTGCAGTTCAGCTATCTGTGGTGGTTCTTATTCAACCTTAGCAAACGATGATGATGTTCCGCCAGGCATTTTTTTCTTCGACAGAGAAGAAAAATCCGCCAGGCCTTCATTTGCCCACCGTAACCACAGCTATTGGATTAAAGCCCAGAAGAAAACCCAAGCCTAAACAAAATCCCGCTAACAATGCCTACTCCAGTGTACCTGGTACACAGGTATGTTATATTTCTTCTCTTCTCCTTTTGTTTGTTACACTAGCGAATTTATCAAATCTATTTTACCGCTAACGTCTAAACTTATTTTATTTATGAATGCAGACCATATACATGAAAAATTTTAGCTATTATGCAGAGTAAACTATTTCCATAGGTGAATTCTCATTTATGAAGTTGGATTTCACGCTGAAGGTCTGGCGTTAATTAGCTTTGGATTCCGTAAAGCTTGGGAATTAAAAGCTTGACGAAGCTCTTCTTCTGCAAGGTATTTTTAATGCTTAAGCTAAGTGCTTTGTAAAAAAATGTAGAAATGATTCAAATTGAAGTCAGGGCTTCTTGCGTATTTATTTATTTGTTTTTTTGATACACACTGCACTTAGAGCAGGCGGCCACATCAACCGAGCTGACTCCCGGGGGCTAAATTTTGGGGTAAAATGTGAGTCATCTCATTGTACACCTTGGGTGGATTTGGTTATTTAATATGATTGCATTCGACTATACTTCAAGATGTTTCCATGGCGAAACATAGGGGTGAGCTTTAGTCCTACCAGAGATGCCCTACTTGTTGGGGTTTGAACCTAGGTCGATGGTGTGAATCTCTTCATTCTCCACTATATACTCAAACCCGTTGGGCACTTCCTGGGTATGTTGAATAAAGGTTTGAAATTTTCTTCGGATTTAGGGTTAGATTTTATGGGCATTTTCATGGTAATGATATTTTCAATTTGATTTTAGGCCTTATTCCAAATGACACATTTCTCTCTGATGGCTTCAGTTCACAGTTGTGTTTGAGTTTGGTTTTTTAAGGAATTCACCCGTTTACCAGCTCTTTGAATTGCCATCAAGGTTTGGTATTGATGGTAAGTTTTCTTTATATGGACGGAGGCACCAATGATGATGCCTCTTCAAAGCTTGACACGCTTCATATTTGCAAGCCCAAGGACCATGAGGAAAGGTTGAAGAAAGGTGAATGGAGTGATGGTACCATACATGAACTCTTAAATGCATATGAGGCTAAGTGGAATGATAGGAACAGGGGAAATTTTCGTGTTGGGGACTTGGAAGTTGTGTCTACACTTCCTTTAAGCAAGAATCAGATTGCAGATGTCTAGGTTTAGGATTTTATTTTTCACAATAGAGAATTAATGGAGATTGTGTTTTATGCGTTGGTTTTGGATCTGTTTCAGACTTTTTCAGTTGGGTAATTCTTCAACATAGTTGGTACTGAGGATTATCTCTTATGTTATATTCACACTTGACGTACACCAATAAAAATCCCACTGGATAACTTTACCTGCTACTACTGCTAGCATTTGCCACACCCAACAAATTAGATATGGTATTTTA
>VDFB02205125.1:0-26286 GCA_007258455.2 Sequoia sempervirens | reverse complement strand
GGATAGTTATCCAAAGCATTAAAATGACTTGGGAGGATAATATGATAGATAGATGAGTGATGAAAAGTGATAGGAGATTGGAAAAATGTGCAAGAGAAGCAGGGGTGATGACGATGAGATAAATGGAATTGGGTTGCATGGGGGGAGGCCTATAGCCATATACCAATGACAAGGGATTATGAGATGGGATGAAGAGAGAGACAAATGAATAGGGAGATAGGGCTGGGGGATGAAAGGGATGCTAGGATAGATGGATAGGGAGATGAAGGGATGTTGTGATAGATGGATAGGGACAGAAGGATTGGGAGATGAAAGGGATGCTAGGATAGATGGATATGAAGATACGAATGGGGAGATGGAAAAGATACTATGATAGATGGATAGGGATAGAAGGATTGGGAGATGAAAGGGATGCTAGGATAGATCGATATGAAGATACGAATGGAGAGATGGAAAGGATACTGTGATAGATGGATAGGGATAGAAGGATTGGGAGATGAAAGGGATGCTAGGATAGATGGATATGAAGATACGAATGGGGAGATGGAAAGGATACTGTGATAGATGAATAGGGATAGAAGGATTGGGAGATGAGAGGGATGCTAGGATAGATGGATACGAAGATATGAATGGAGAGATGGAAAGGATTCTGTGATAGATGGATAGGGACAGAAGGATTGGGAGATGAAAGGGATGCTAGGATAGATGGATACAAAGATACGAATGGGGAGATGGAAAGGATACTGCGATAGATGGATAGGGACAGAAGGATTGGGAGATGAAAGGGATGCTAGGATAGGTGATGTCTCCAAGGATTATGTCACAAAGGAAGCAGATGCCCCCACTCTAGATATGTCATATATGAGGAGGCATGAGGGATAAAAGACAAGTGGATGGGAAGATAAAGGAGATAACTAGATGAGGATAGGATGGGTGACTAAGGAATATGATAGAGCATGGATGAAAGGAATGTATACCAATAGGTGTCCAAATCATACATAGATAGGTGCCCCTATTTTGATCAAGATCACAAGAAGGATGGAGGGAATGGGAGATAAATGGGATATGATGGTAGGATGTAGAAGATAGGTGGGATGGGGGGATTTATGAAGAGGATGGATAATAGGAAGACGGGTGCATAGCTAGAAGTATAGCGGATGGAGGGAATGCATATCAGGAAGTTGCTAAGTAGAGATGAGAGTTTATGCATGACACACATTTGCTAGGTTTTCATCATAGGTACTTATCCAAGGCACTTGTTTGCAAGTTTTTCACCATTAGACCCGGGTATTTTCTCTTTACTATTTTTTTATTTTTATTTTGTGGATTTTTGGACTTTTTGGATGTCATGTAGAAGGAGATGGGTAAGGATAAGGAAATGGATAAGCAGATTTAGAAGACATGTGATAAGGATCAAGGTGTTATGAGCCCATGTTTGAAGTGACTATTGGATGTTGGTACAACCTTATGAGGATAAATGGATTATGCATGAGGATGAATTAGAGGGATTTGATGGGGTTGATACATGGGATAATGGATGGGATGCTGGAAAGGGTATGGATAGAATGATGGGGTGGATATGTGATGGGGAGATGTGTTCAGGACCAACATTGGCACATGTGTTGGTGGATGTGAAAAGATAATAGGATTAAGGGATGGAGGATGTGGGGATAATGGGGGAGATGGAATGGTGAATTTCGGGACGTAGGGACCCAAAATGGACTTAGGAGATGAAAGGGGTGTATGATTAGTTTTTGTATTACCTTTGACTTTGGATATTTACTTGATTTTTTCATGTGATGGCATTTACATCTTTTTTCTTTAAGGATCCACATGGTTTTGATCTTTGGTTTGAGTGGGTCTTTGTGGCCTCTAGTTTGAAATGTAGATTTAAGATTTTCTTCTCTTCACCCATGTCTTTTTAGAGGGACATTGGGAGCCATAGACTCATGTGGATGCTTGGATTTATGCATTTTCTTTAAGCGGCCAAAGTGCTTTTAATTAAGCAATGGGATAGGTGTGGGGAGATGGATGATGTGGGTGATGGAGGGTAGAATTAGGGATTATGAATGGAGGATGTTTAGGTAGTGCCTTTGTTGATCCACAGCTATAGGGTATGTAGAGAGGATGTTTATGATGGATGAGATGGATAGGTGATGAATGGATGAATGGATGGATAGAGGATGAGGATGGAGGAGGTGTTTTAGGATATAAGACTAAAATAGATGCTTAGGGCACAGAGGCAGTAGATGGAGGATTGGAGATGATAGATGGAGGGATGTAAGGACCCAAAATGGATGGAGCTGAGATAGAAGGAGGAATATATGGATAAGGTAGTTTTAATGAGGCAATCTGATAGGGAAGGAGGAAGTGGCATATGATGATCTAGTGGGGTGATGGGAAGAAACCCGATATTTCTACTATGAGAGAAAAAGAAGCTTTCGTTAAAGAGATGTCTAGAAGTTGTACCAATATTTTTGGATTGAGTGCGTGGTGGGCAGACCAGGAATGCGGATACAAATGTTCTTTGCTTAGATGGGCTTTATAATACCTTGCTCATGAAGGCCTAAACCCTTTCCTTGATAGTTCATTCTCTTGAGCATTCGATCTAGGACATGATTTTTGTTATTCTGGAAGAATGATGCGAGTTCATTATTAGGTGGAAGAGGAGGGTTGGTGTATATGCTTTATTTTTCTTCTGTGAGGAGACCACCATGGAGGAATGTGAGAGGACCAAGGGGATATGCAAGTGGTGTGGGGATAGCATTTTTGGGTGATGATGGGGGATCATGAGAAGGAGATGATGGGATAGCAACATCAAGAGAGGGAGTAGGGTCCATGATAGGATCTGGATTTTGGGTAGTAGGCTCATGTGATGGAGATGGAGATGGAGCAGTGGAAGCTTGAATGACAAGGGGATCATGGGATGGAATGGATGGGGGACTGTGATCTTGAGGTGGACTAGATGGGATGGTAAGATCTTGATCTGGAGAAGGGGATATGTTGGCATGCTTTGGATTAGACTCTTGGTGTGACTCATCGTGTGTGGGAGGCATGATAATGGAGTCTTGTTGGGACTCTTCAAGTGGGGAAGATGGAGGGATGGAAGATTCAATGCAATTATCAGAATGGATTTTGGTGCTACTAGGAGTGGGAGGAGTGGATTGGATTTGGGTGGACCTAGGAGTAGAGGGAGTGGATTGGAAGTGGGTGTCTTCAATGGATTTAGTGGTTTGAGCAGTACTAGGGGTGGTAACATCAATAATAGGTGTGGTATGGAGAAGGGTCTCATCACTAGTGACCGTGGATGATGGCTCTAGATGGCATGGTTCCATGACTTCAAGATGTGGAGTTGGGGATCGCTTCTTTGTCATAAGTCCTTGGAGAACTTTTGAAATGAGAGACTTGCATATGGTTGACTTGGCTGGGGTGGTAGAAATGGATGAGGGATTATGGATTGGTGGACTAGGGCTAGATGGAGGAATGGGATCGAATGTAGGACTATGAGTAGATGGGGGATTATGATTGTATGGAGGACTAGGAGTAGATGGATGAATGAGATTGGTTGGAGGACTAGGAGTAGATGGAGGACTAGGATTGGATGGAGGGTTAAGGTAAGGATATTGGAGTGGTGAATTAAGATAGGGGACATGGATTGTGGATTAGGACCAGAGGATATAGGTGGTGTAGTGGGACAAGAGGATGTGGGCGATGGATTATAATATTGGGATGATGGATTAAGATGAGGAGACATGGATGTAGGATTAAGGTAAAAGGGTGCGGATGTAGGATTAGTATGGGAAGATTGGGAAAGAGTATTACGATAGGGGGACATGGATGGGGAATTGTAATAGGAATATTGTGGTGGAAGATGAGGATAAGAGGATGTAGATGTTGTATAAGAGGATGATGTAGATGAAGGACATGAAAAATATGGGGATGAAGAAGATACTGGATATCCATTGTCAAAGGTGTCATAAGGAGAATGATTAGGCATGGATGAAGACATGACGGGATAACTCGAAAGGGTGATTGGGTTTTGGAAAGTGGGTGGAGAAAGCTTACTAGCAATGATAGTGTCAAGGGAATCTATGTCATATTCCTCTTGATCGACAAGACTTTCGTTATCAGTGTCGACATAATTAAGGTTTCCCTTGACCACTATTGATGGAGGATGATGATTCATGATGATGACATGATAAAGAGGATGGATAAAATATTTTGGATGGGAACAAATTAAAGCTCAAATCGGGATTTTGGTCAAGCTCAGATCAGGATTGGACAAAAGCTCAAATTAGGATGATTGGATGATGCAATAGGATTGATTTTGATTTTGATGGGATTCGGTAGATGGATGATTGGATCGGGTAGATGATTTGATGATTTTGATTAAAGTACTAGATTAGTTTGATTGGATAGGATCAAATGATTACATGATGTTGATTGGATAATTGTGATTGGATGAACTTAATAGGATTGGGGTGCTTGGATTGATTAGATGATTGTATGTATTTGATTAAAGGAATGGATTGGTTTGATTAGATAGGAAGGAACAAAAGGTACCACTAGATAGAGCTCAAAAAATTGAGCAATTTTGGTTTTTGAACAAAGTTGGTTCGATGTACGGTTTGTAAATGACAACCCTGGAAAGTTAGGGGCGTGTCCACCTTGCAATGCGGGGCATGGCTACCCAGGGATGGTCAAATTCTTGATAGGAGGAAATCGAAGGTACCATTGAATAGAGCTTGAAAAACTAAGCAACTTTGGTTTTTGGACGAAGTTGATCCGATGCACGGTTTGTAAATGATGGCCCCGGGAAGTTAAAGGGGCGTAGTCAGCTTTCTGCGGTAAATCAGGGGTGTTGATAGCAAAATCAGGGGCATTGACAGCAAAATCAGGGGCGTTGACAGCAAAATCATGGGCGTTGACAGCTTTCAGGGGCATTGACAACAAAATCAGGGGCGTTGACAGCTTTCTGCAGCAAAAACAGGGGCACTTCCACCTTTCTGTAGCAGAATTAGGGGCGCTTCCACCTTTCTGTAGCAAAATAGGGGTGCTTCCACCTTTCTGCGATAGAATTAGGGGTGCTTCCACCTTTCTATAGTAAATCAGGGGTGCTTCCGCCTTTCTGCAGCAAAATTAGGGGCACTTCCATCTTTCTATGGTAGGATAGAGCTTGGTTTTGATGGTAAAGGCTATAGAAAATACGCAAAATGATAAAGTAAGGCCAAAGTATCAAAGATTTCACAGATTTTTTATGAGAAACACTTTAAGCAAGCACAATCCTATAATTAATATTAAGGGTATGGCTAGGCAAGGTCTTAATCTAGGATGCACAAGGCTTCTAGGGAGTCCTCGATATACTCTCGGTACGTGAGGCACAACCGTGAACACCAACCCATCACAAGTGTGAGTCGGGAACCCCAACGAGATACTGAAAGACTCGGACCAACTCTTCACGTCTATCTAGGTATCACCCTAGCTTCGACGCTCTGCCAATTACGACGTGACTGGATTGGGGTACAACTTTCGTTCTCCCCCCTTTATATACCCCGCCAGTACGCGTGGTTGGAATAATCCCTTAGGGTGATGAAATCCCCAAGTAGGTCCCACTAAAAAGAAGATACTAACCGCTTCCAACTACTCCCCAGGCTCACACGAAGTGCAAGGGGAAAGTGAAAACAAATTAATGCCCCCTTGGGTAACACAAGAATAACTTAAAAATGCAAGTGATAAAAGACTAAGGACACTTCAAGATTAGCCAAAAGAGTGACAAAACAAGAAGGAAAATGGATAAAAGAAGATGCAAATGATTTCACCTTCCTTGTTGTTGACGACTCCTTGGTTGGCCCTTAATTTGGATGACTTTGTATGCTCCTTAGATGGCTTTTGATGTAGCTAGATGCAAGATTGAATGTGCAAAATGATCAAAGTGGATGGCTAAATGATAGGAAGTGCTTGAGAATGCAAATTGGTAGCATATAGTTATAAAATGGCTAAGTGTTGAAAATGCCCTTAAGGAGGGGGTATTTATAGAAGAATTTGAATTCTCTAGAGAATTCAATGGTCAAGATGCATCCAACAAGGCCAAGATGAAGGGCTATGGTGGGTTGAGAACCTACAAGCCCTCACATCTTGACATGTGGATGGTGAAGTGGCCAAGAGAAGGTGAGGTGTAAGTGAGGTGTCAAAAAGGTACATGAGGTGGAGGAAGGACAAGCACCTTGGGGAGTGAGAAGATTTCCTAAAAAGGGATTTATTGTCCCCAAGTGGGAGTGAAAGGGACATTTGAAGAATTTTGGAATTCCTCAAAAATCTACATGGGAAAAGGAAAGGTGGTTGAAAACATAAATGTGAATTAAAAATTCACATTCTTAAGAGAGTCTAAAAGATAAAAGGTGGGCTTCAAAAGGTGGGACTTGGTCACATGTGGAGATTGTGGCAAGTCCAAGGTTCTACAAGCCTTGGAAGGATAGAATGTGAATTAAAATTCACATATAAAAGAAAGGGAATCTAGGATAAATAAAAAAGAATTAAAATTCCTTGGGGAAGAGTTGACCAAAGGTACTAATTAGGTTTGACTAATCAGTAATTAGAGGATAATTAGGGGTTAATTAGGATTAAAAGCCAACTTGCAAAAGTTGGAGGATGTGACACATCCTAATCAAGGATTAGGCATCTGCACATCCTTAATGAAGAGATTAGGATTAGATGAAAATGACATGTTATTTAATTCATTTGATGAAAAGGGGATTAAGGAGAGTAAAGTATTTAATTATTAATTAAATACTTTAGGGATTTGGCAGAATTAAGGATATTAATTAAATAATAGTAATATTACTTAATTAACTTGGATAAGAGGATGTTTAGATGAAAAGTAATAAATTTGGATAAATTAAGTGTCCAAATTTGGATGTCTATAGTTATAACGTTCAACTTCACTTTAACAATATTTAATTTGATGAAGTAGATATCATGAATGTTTTTAAAATAATCTATTCATTATATATAATTATAAAAATTGACATATTTAATCCAATTATATATCATCTTGCAGGTCTTCAAACAAAGGGAAAATTTGCATGTCCAATTTGTGGTCCAAAGATGAAATCTCGTCGTTCAACAAGTTTAGGAAAGCAGGTGTTTGATGAGTATAGGAACTTTCTCCATAGAAATCATAAGTATTGAACGACTGAAAAACATCTTGTCAATGGGAAAAAGGAGACTACATCAAAACCACGAAGAATGTCACCTCGCCTATGGAAGTTAGAATATAATAGAATTAATCGTCAAGGTTATACATCGGATCAAATTTTTTATCTATCATATATGATATGTTTTGAATTTATATTTTTATGTTGTGTTGTGTTTACTCATGTTGTAATTGGCAATGATTGTCGTTGTTAATTTTTTTAACTTATATGCTTCATGAAGGTCGTCAAGGCATTAATGGTCGGCTTCCACAGGGACTGAAAAGTTATCCTAGACAATTTAGTAGGTTGCACTACTATGAGAAGCTACAAATTGTGCATTTTTTTGATACAATGCATATAAGAAAGAATATAACATAAACGGTATAGAAATATTGGATGGAAGGCATGACAAAGAAAAATTGCAAATTTGTAGTATTGAGGGAAACCAATCATGCAATGAAAATGTGTTGGTGAATGATGATGGAGACCAAATTAATATAAGTGCCCTTCCTTGGTTATTAACGGAGCAGCAAAGCAATGCTATAAAAAGAAGTCATACAAAAAAATTGATTTCCCACAGGATTTGTTGCAAACATAAACAATATCATAACAAAGAAAGGTGAATTTGGGTCAGGGATGAAAATGCATGATTGGCATACCTTCATTAAGGTAATTATTCTGGTATATTATATACACTTGTATAATGCATGTACTTTTTTAGTGTATTGTGTTTACTACTTTTGAAAAAAAATGAAAACATCATTTTATAATTGTTGTAGTATGTTCTACCTCTATCTCTCCCAGACAACTTTGACAACAATGTCAAGCAAGTTATATATGATCTTGGAAAATATATGAGGTAAGTAGCGAGAGTTGTTCAATTCACTGTATACATCTTATAATTGCCATTTGTTTTACTTGTTATGTAATATATTGTATGTTTTTGTTAAATATCGTTAATATATTTGTGCCTTGAATCACTTGTAGATGGCTATCATCTAAAGAAATCCATAAATAAGATATAAATTATTGGAAGAGAAAATTCCTTGTCTAATGTGTGTGTGAAATGCAAAAGTGTCTACCTTCAACATTTTTCAATGCACAGAACACTACCTCATACACCAAGTTGAGGAGATTGAATTGTGTGGACCTGTACACACAAGGTCAATATGGATGGTTGAGAGGCACTTGAAATTTTTGAAGGCTTTGGTTAGACAAAGAGCACATCCTGAGGGTTCTATGGTGGAGGGATATATGGTATACTAGAGCATGGTGTACATTAGTGAATATCTTCCTAAGTTTGCAGCAAAGATCCATTTAGATCACATTTGGGATCCCAACTCCATTAACAAATTCGAAGGGGAGTACCTGTTGGGGAAAGGTAGATTGAGGAAAGTGAGAGGTAATTATAAGATGATCATGGAGATTAATTAGAATGCATTTTACATATGGTTTTTATGTATATTGTACTTATTTAATTTTTAATCTTCAATATACATCAATTATAAATTAAGATTGTGTACTGTGGTATTTAACTAATTATACGTCGATTGTGAATTTCAATTTATTTTGGTATAGTTGGTCAAGAGTGGGATGCACTACATTTGTATGTCACGAACAATCTTGATTGGATGATGGTATGGATTGAACGATGTCAACAATCTGGTCGCACATTAACATGGGAAGGTGTGGCTTCATTGGTTAAAGAAGCTCATCGTAATGGAAATTCCAATGTTACACAAAGGGAAATTGATTTAGCATATGGTTTAAGAGATAAGCGGTACATATAAATATATTAATCACCCATATTATTTAATTATTTTCAAATTATATTGATGTATATATATATCTTGAGATTATTTTTAACTGCATACATTTGGCCAAGAATAAATATGTTTATCAGTACGACAATATTGCAATAATTTTATGTTTGACATATTATGGGTAGAAACACCACAAGGCTATGTGGTGCAATGGTTTATGAAATTTTGAATCAAAATGTTGGATGACATAGAAAACTTGTGATTAAGTATAGCTACTTGATCTTTTAGGTGACTAATGTTTCATCTAGAAGCGACATACATCCAGTCTCGAGAAAATTGATACTATGGGATTTTGGATGATATACTTGAGTGTGACTTTAAGTCCTTCAAATTAGTTATGCTCATTGTCCAATGGTACAGGCTAAGATTGAATGAAAGTGATCCCGAGAGAACTATTATTGAACATGATAATGGATTTACCATAGTTAATACAAGGTTGATTGAGCAAGCTGGAAATGAGCCCTATGTTCTTCCAAGCTAGTATGAGCAAGTATTTTACTCAGAGGTTCCAGGTAAACCGGGTTGGTCATTTGTTGTTAGACATGATCCAAAAGGAAGGCCGGTAAAGTATAATGTGGTGGAAAAAAGAAGATACCGAAGAACTAGAAGATGATATAGATGATGATCAGGATCAATAGTTAGTTGATGATGTCCACAGCGAAGATGTGAAGAAGAGGAGAACTAGATGATGATGATGTAGGAGTTAATGTTCATGAAGATGATATCCGTGTGGATGATGACATTATCAAAACTGATATTGATGATGATGATGATAATGATATGACCAATCCTTACAATGTAGAATCTAGATCGGATGATACAGACAAAGAGTTGGATGAAGAAGAAGATCAATGACATTGAAATGTATAAGTTACTTCATTATATTATCTATTTGATATTAATTTCTTGATAGAATTATATTTGACTTATGTGGTTACATAAGTAATTCATGATGTGTTTAATTTTTATGCCATTACATAATTAATTTAATGATGTACTTTTTAATGTTTGAAAGGTCAAAAAATTAAAACATTTCAATAGTGATATTAACAACCTTGAAATTAGTGTGTTTTATGTTTCATGTGATCATAAAAGATTAAAAAGTAAGTTGTAGAGGTGGTTGTTCAGTGGTTGACGTGTATGTTGGTTCTTTTTACAATGTAACCAGGTTTGTCTTCTAATATACCTATGGAATTGCCAATTCTAATCGAAGGCAGCTCGAAGGACCTAGACCAACTGACGAGAACTTTAAAAGCCTCATACTGCCGAGACTCTGCCAAGACCGGTGATCCTTTAATGAGTTTACAGCCTACGCACCATTTATTATAAACAACATTAACAATAGCGAGATGATCTCACTTAATAGCTCAACCACGATAAGATAATATCAACTAAATTGGTTGTTCATAGACAATATCAACTATCTAGAGTGTGAGATAACTAAGCACAATCCATTGTATAAGATAGTCAATGATTTGCAATTTGCTTAGCAAGCTCTGGCAGAGCAAAGTTAAACCATCACCCGAACACATGAATAATTACAACCGTCGATTGCCATATATCCATTCACGGGGAGTCAAATTCATAAGCATCTACAGGTTTATACTTGATTTAATACATCACATATAAGATCCACGATAACATTGCATTACAATTTCATGAGTGTGCATTCTAACCCAGGACTACTTATCAAATCCTTATACAACACATATCCGCCTATAATCCCATTCAAGCATTTTGATTAATTCCTTGAATTAAAGCTAAAATAGAATCATACACACCACAATAGTGAGATGGATAAAACAACCCTTAGTTATTTCATTCAAAGTTCAGATGTGCATGTACAATGGAGAGACATGAGCTCGAATTATCATTTCAACTCAAATGCTAGTACTGTTATACAACATTAAATCTCTATGAACTCAAAACCTGTTACATAATGACTCAAAACCTAAATTTCATTTCTCTAAAACCATCAGACTTTACAATTTGCTCTGCAACTTCACCTAGACTCGACAAAAGTTATCTAACTTGCTAACCCATACTTCTGGCCTTGAAATCCTTCTTATAGAAAATGAAGGAGAAAAAAAGCACCAGGCCAAAAAGTACACCTATCACTAGTCAATTGGAGCACCTGGTGATATTCCAAAATTTGTTACAATATGCACCACCCTGAAAAATATTCTTGTTCAAAAATCGTTACAACAACAATCATCTTGGAGCATATTCTCATTCATCATGTCGGTGGAGGAAGGTTGATGCAATAAAAAAACCACGCGAAACCCACGCCAAGAAAGTCATCCATACAAAACTGGAAATGTTGTAACCGCAACATCTGATTTGCCACCTATTGGTAGCGCACTCTTTTTACTCATCATCATTCAAATACTTAGCCACCCACCTCTAGTATTCTTCGTCACTTGGCCAGTCAAAATAAATCACCTCTTTTACCTTTGTACTATAAGGAAAATACTTTACTGCTACTTGATTAACATCTCTTTCAAAAGATTCCAAAAATAAGTTGGTACCAATAATCTTATCCATACAATTTAACAACAAATCATAATCTGAGTCATCACAAATTTTTTTAATTTGATTATTGATGACTCTACTTGCTTGATCCTACTAGTGTTGGAGTGTTCCGATTCCCCCCTACTCATCAGTTATATCAGGTAACAGTATGTTACCCCAATCATTGAAGTTCTTTACCAACTCCCTAATCTTCCTACTTAGATCATCTGGTAAGGTTCGTAAACTTTGCAATGATTTAACTAATATATAAGTAGGCTTCAATGATTGGGGCTTGTTATTTGCATCAAACCTTGAGGCTTTAGTCATAACATATAAATTATTTGCCCTAGGGATCCAATTTTGAATTATTGGAATCACTATCTCCTTATCCCTATCAATATTATTTATTGCTTCAGATAGAAAAGAATACAAAGAATGTATAGAGGGCAGTTTATTATCCACCTTTTCATTTAAATGCTCCAAACAAGAGTAAAAATTTCTTTTTCTTTTGAAAGAAAACCCTCCTCTTTTACCCTTAGTGATGTCTGTAATTGATCAATTTCCTGCATGAGCTACCTCTTTGTTGGATCAACAGAGCACTCTATTTGTTCATCAAATTGTTCTAGAGGAGGGTAGGCCGAGGATTTTGAATGAGGCTTGCCGGTGTAGAAACATTTGGAGTAGGGAGGCATTGACCTGGCATTGGGAGGTGATGTCTTTGAAGTTAGGTAGACATTGGATGTTTCGGTAATGTCTATACTTGAACCTTTCTACTTTAGTTTGCAGCTCAACATTCCTCTGTTGCATTTTACTATATTCTTCAACTAAAATATTATGCTTCACCCATTAGGCTATTTCTTTTCAGCCTCCTCCTTTTATGATCTTTTGGGCCAACTTGGCCACATTCCACAGTTAAACTAGTGGCTTTGGTTGTTGTAGTCTCTGAAGCCCTCTTTATTATTAATCCTCCTTTTAGAATTTGGATTAATATCAGCAATCTAGCTTTCTTCCTTGTGGAGCCAATGCCCAAATTGCCAAAGTCTCATATTCTTCGAGGTAGAGAGTTTTGTAATGCTGCCTTAACTTCTTCTTGAGAATCTTGAAAAGTTCTTGGACTTCATAATGGCACTTTGAAAGCCATTGCATCGTGATATCCCATTTTAGGAAAAATCAAACAGCACGATTCATAGTTGTCTTCCTTCTTGGGAGTGATGTTTTTGAACTCTTCCATTAGTTCAGCTTTCACTTCTTCATCATTCTCTTGATCTGACCTGTCAGGCCTTAGTTCTCTTCTCTCTTTGCATTTATTTTGATATTCCTCAAAATTTCATCCTCCATGCCAATTGCAAGAATATAGGAGTCTTTACAAATGCATTGTCATCTAAGAACTCCTTGCAAGTCTCCATTCTTGCATCCTACACACTCTTACCCTTCATATCCAAATCAGATAGAACCAATTCAACTGACCTAGGAGGGGACATCATACCAACCTGCATGTCTTGATCAGTAAAAATAATTTCATCTGTGAGATCCTCAAGTACGTGATCAATTCTTTGCCTCTTAGGGCTTGGCTCAGGTGGTGGTGATGGGGGACTGCGCTGTGGTGAAGATTTTAATTCAATGATTTTGACAGCCCCAGGTACTTTGAATTTTGGGTCTGGTTGTGAAGGCGCCTTCATTATTTTCTTCCCTTTTCTGTCTACTTCTTCCTCATCACTTCTAGTATCCCTTTTCCTCCTATAGATGGGCCGCCTTTCTATAGGCTGACATACTGGCCTTGTTTCAATTGGCATATCACTTTATCCTTGCATATCTAGACTTAGCCTTAAATTTATCTTTTTGGTTGTCAAGGTGTCCATTATCTCCCTGAAATTATTCATTAAAAAGTCAATTCTCTTCTGGTATGGAGTGAATTCCATCAATGGATCATACGTCAAATCCATTTCATGCACAATATCTAGTAGCTTACCATAAGCTATCCACTTTTCCTTGTTCAATTCCTGTCTATTTAAATCAAATTCATTCTCGATCAGGTCCTCAGGGAAATTGAACTCATGTGCAAATTTTCCACCTTTTATTCTTTGTCTGAAAAGAGCAAAGAAACCTTTAAGATCATGTTGTCGCCTTGGACCAAATCTCATGTGGTAATCAACAAAGAATTTGTCAAAATGTGTCCAGCCTCCCTTTGAAAATGTAAAGTCAGACACTACTGTATAATCAAGGAATAATGTTCCCTTCCCCTTTCCAGTTAGGTTATCTTCATGAATACACCCCATTTTCCACATAACTTCTGCAAACCCTAGTCTTGGTGGCACATTGTATGGCAGTATGTGAGGGGTTCCTTGAAATCCATATATTCTCAGGAAAGTGCTGATTGGATATGAGATAATGTCACCCCAATTATGTAAAACCCTCAATTCTGGTTTCCTCTCCTTCGGCCAAAGGAAATCATGCAGTTCTTGAGGGATCCTAGATACATTTACCATCAATCTAGCCCTCAATCTTGTAGCAAAAAAACTATGAAATTGCACATAACTAGTGCTTTCCTTATTACAGGACAAATCTGTAGCCCATATCTGTACTGGCAATCTTTCTCTATTAACTGATTGTCTTAAGTTCATATTCTCAGCAAAGAAATCAACATTCCTAAACAAGAACATATGCATCAACATGGAATACCAAAAGAATTGAGTACCAGTATCACCATTCTGCAGCTTTGACAGTCCTTCATGTATCCTCTCCACAAAAAAAGAAGTGAAGTCATATGTTACAGAGAAGTTAGGGTGTTGTATTTTCACCCCCATGAACATGTATGCAATCCGCATTACTGCACCAGGGCTGAAACCCAAAATCTGACATAGTGAATAGAAAGTAGCCAGAAAAGGCTTTCCAAAACAATTCAATCTAAAGGGTTCCTAGTCACTAGGGCTGATGTGAAATTGTGAATCCCCTGCCTTAACTAGATGAGGTGGAAGCAGCTTAACTCTAACAAGAGATTTCAATTTTGCATACTCCTCCTTCATTTCTTCAAGATTAATAGGAACCAAGTCATCACTTGGCTCACTCAAATCAAAATTCTGTTGGATAACATCTCTGTTAATTTCCAATAGAACCCTTCCATCATTATCTCACGATTACTGGAGTGTGATAGGGTCATATTTATAGCCCTTTATAAAGTAAGTCCACATCGAGAACACATTTGGAACAACCCGGCTTTCCCATGTAAGTACCTCCATCCATTTGAAAAGAGGATGAGGCAAATTCCTCTGTCCATACCATAATCACAGACATTTTGTAAAGCACGTAGGTGGAGACCCTAGCATGACAATGTTAGATTATTACACCAACCCCTCCCTAGGATTTTTTCCTGTATCAACACCAAACCTTTCCTTCTGTCATTTGTTGATAATGGAAATTGATCTAGGAAATCATCGTACAAGTTTCTTTTCAAATACTCAATTTGGCTAGAGTGCTGCTTGGTTGGCACCATTTTAGACAAACTAGGGCCTTACTACAATGTTACACTTGAAGTGGGTATGACTAAGCAGATATAGGAAATTACAGAGTAAAAATACTGTAATTCCTCACAATTTATGATTAAACAATAGCCCTAATAAATAATTTTAATGAACTCAGTGACAAGCATAACATACCTCCCCGCTTTCCCAAATTTAGGTGCAGAATGACTAGGAAATAGAGGAAATTAACTCATGACTTTTTTCGCACAAACTCCAATTTCTGGCAGCAGCTACTCACAATTTCACCTTAGGCTTTGAAACTGTTTTCATGAAATACTTGGATGCTTTGTGATACAGTAGGAGGCCAATTAAATTGATTTATGTCGATCAAGTGCGATGGATGTCTCATACATAGAATTAAAGCTCACTAAATTGGGCCTTACGAGCGAGCTCCAACCATAATTTTATACATATTTAAATTTGGTATTTGATCCTCCGGTTTGATCAAATCATCCGCGACCATCTTCAAAATAAAGAAACATAATGCATGCTTACGGCAATAAAGAGTTACTATATCATCGCGCTGAGGAATGCCGGTAAAGGCGGTTTCTCATGATATCACAATCCTTTGATTTATCATGCATGGGATGGCGGAGGCCATGTGATCTTTTACCATAAAGCCTGCTCCTTCAAAAATGGTCATCATCCTTTCCTTTAACTGTCAAGCAACTTTTCCCTTAAAATCATAACATCTGCGTTGAAATAAAACACGTGCATCTTACAAGCACATTAGTAATCCACCCCGTAATACATTTAAAACCGGTGAATGCTTTCTTCACTCCTTAGGCTTCATTGCATGAGACATGTGGCACGCACCCGTGACATCACAATCCCAAAATTCTTAATCACGGGATGGTGGGCGCGTCGATCTTGAAGAGGCGGCTCATCAATGGTCGCAGTTTCATCCTTTATGAAGGGCATTAGCACCAGCGTGATGCGATCCATGTCCGTGATGTAGGGATAAGCGGTAGCCAGATTGATCACCGTTTCGCTAACGAGTCACCCGGCCATATCGTTAACCGAACGCTTTTCCGGCAAGATTATAACATATCTGTGGATTTAGAACATATGCGTCTCGAGAACACTTTAGTAATCCACCCCTTAATACATTTAAAGTTGACTAGTGTTTCCTTTACTCTTTAGGCTTCATCAGATGAGACACGTGGCGCCCACCCGTGATTTCGCAATCAACCCAAGCACCATCATGGGATGGCGGGGAATGGCTTAGATCAAATGGTAGTTGGTTAGCGATAGCTCAAATTTGATCCCCCGGATAGGACCATTGGTGCCCACGAGTGATTTTCACGATCCTTAGTTTCCGATTATGGGATAAGGCACCATTGATATCTCTGCCGAGGGAAATAGACGGAAGCACTAAATGCTTCCTTGACTCCTCCCGGATAGGACCATTAGCGCACAGCGTTTTCTGCGATCAACCGTTTCCCCGATCCACGGGATGAAAGCGAATTGCCAGATTGATATCTGCGGAAGCAGTCCAAGCGGCAACATAAATCAACCCTTGCAAAATAAAACATTCATTAAGGAGGTAGGCATTACTGGGGCGGACGACAAATAAAACAAGAGGCTGCTTGAGACGCAGAAGTTCCTGCCAAAGGTGTAATGATTATGTTTTAGAAGTTAGAAACAAAATTATTGATGAGGTGGGACTCTTGTAAGAAGAACAAATGAAGTTAAGTTAAGGATTGTATTTGTTGTTATAGCTTTGGTTGTAATATATTGAATTATATTTTTAGATGGTATATATGTTACATATATATTGTATATATATTATAATATTATAATGATGTTAAAATTATATATTAGATATTATATATGTTATATGATTATATAAGTGTATATATTACAATATGTTGTTAAATTAATAATATAATATATTAAAAATATATTATTTATTTGAATTTGTTATTAGATTATTTTATATTTGAATTTAATAGAATGGAAAATATAAAATAGACAAGCTAAGTTAAATGATTTATAATATTGGTAACATAGGAACCAAAATTAAGAGAAAATATGTTATTCAAAATTATAAAAATAAAACATGCCTGCTTATAGCACTATTTTTTCATGAGTGACTTTAAAATTTCAAAGTAAAACATAAATATTAAAATATATAACATAAATTTTAATTTATTTTAAAATATAAAAATTAATTAAAATGTGGTAATTTGTTTTTAGAGTTTAGACTTAGATTTCTATTTTCCCTATTTTTATTATTTTGATCTTGCATGCTTACATTAACCATAATTCATTGATACATAGGAGAGATAATATTTTTTTTATTTTGATTAATCAAAAAAGGTAAGTATTAAAGATTGAATAAATTAAAAATCATAATAAAAGATTGATTTAAGAAGAAAATTATTAAAATTAAAATTATTTATATTAATAATTAAAACATAAGATAATAAAAAAATTAAAGGAGTTGAGAATTTTTAAACTTAATTATTATAGTGGATGTCTTAAACAATTATTCTTTTAGAAATATCAAAACTAAGAATGAAACCAACATAAAATTTTAATAAAATATATTTCAATAAAATGATGTGTACACTAAGTTAAAGCATTTATATTGCTAGTCAAATAGTATGTAGGGAAAACAAAAACTAAGAGATAAAAATATTTAACAAATAAAAATATATACTATCTATAGCAATAATTTTTTGGGGGCTAGAAATTTATAAATTATAGGTTGGATGTTAAGGCTAACAATTTTTGTTGTGGTTTGTATTTTTCTTCTATGCTTTGTTTGTGCTAGACTGTTGCCCATTTGTCTTTCACTCTCTTTGTTTATGCTTGTGTTTCTCCTTTTAGTTGTTTAGTTGTTTTGTGGGTTGAGGTGTCTATGCTTTTTCTAAACAAAACCATTTAAAATTAAATTATATCAGTAGTCAAATGCTATGCAAAAAAATAAATAAATGTGTAAAGAATCTTACTTTGTAAAATTGGAAAACCCTAATTATTATATTATTGATGAGTTTGTTTATATTAAAGAAAGGTAAAGATCACATGAATTATTTACACTTTAAAAATTGGAAAACATCCTGCTTATAGCAACACATTTTTTTCATTTATTAAATAGTGACTATTAAAATTCCTAATAAAATAAATAAATATTATAGTATAGCATAATAGCTCAAATTCTAATTAATTTAAAAATATCGAAATATAATTAAAAGAATAAAAATAATTACCACTGTATACCACTAACCTAAAATAATGAAAAAAGAGATAAAAAGTCTTACTTTTTAAAATTGGAAAGTCATTCAGTCAAACTGCATCTTATAGAAACTAAAAATATATACCTTGGTAAAATTGAAAAACCTAATTATTATATTAGCACATTTTTTATGTATTAAGAATGTAGAAATTATTATTTAAAAAAATATTATTTATTAAAAATTTAACTCTTTTTTATTAAAACAATGAAAAGAATAGTCAATTTATAATAGTAATCTAAAAGAATGTAAAAAAAAATCTAAATTATATATAAAATAAATATTTCAAAATATAAAATATAAGTATAAATTTAATGAATAGGTTGAATGATAAGATTATCCATAACATCTAAAAATTAAGTTATTAAAAAAGACTAAAATTTAAATATAAATTTGTTGATTAAACTATAATCTTAAAATTAAAACTATTAATATCAATATAATTTAACCTATTTTAATTTTAAAATATTTTAAATTAATATGAAGTATGATTTGTATGTTACAATATATATAAGATTAATAGATGAATACTAAGTATGATTTGTTACAATGTAGGATTATACAAGTGATAAGATTAATAGATAAATACTAAGTATGATTTGTTACTATGTAGGATTACCCACCATTCCATAATAATCGTTAATGGAAGTAATGGAAGTGCAAAAATTGCTTATATTGGGTGAAAATTGTGTACCAATTAGATTCAAGAGAATTGATTTTTGAAATATATTTTGTTATATAATTTGCATCTATACATTGATAATAGATTGAAAAAATTCAAATAGAAAAATTATTCAAGTTCTCATTGGTTAAAGTGAGAGTTATTAATAACTAGTTAAATTCTGTTGGTGCCTATAGTTCTGTTAGGAACTAAAATTATATTTATAGAAGAAAAATAAAATAAATCTACAATTTGTTTTTGTTTTCACTTTAACTTTAAATATGTGTTATGTTAAGTTGTGTTTTTACAATCAGATTTTTAACAAGATGGCTGTTTTATAAAATATAAAGATGCATTTAAAAATATATTAGAAATATTATAGCATATTATATAGCATTCATAACATTAAATTAACATAGAATAATTTCACAATATCCTTAACATTCATAACTTAAACCTTTTATACACAATATCAAGTTAATTATAAAAACACATAAGGTATTTATAAGCGGCGATTTTTTTAACAATTTAATAAATATAATGGCAATTAAGAAAAATTAAATAAAATTATAGATAAATTTATGAAATATTGATTTACTTATCAAAGAAAAAATCAATTATAAATTTACTTACCAATCTATTTTAACCATCAAGAAAAAATTAATCATTAGTGATTGCAACATTATTGGCACATCTTTTAAACTGATAAATAAACATTGAAAACACATTTATTTTTTAGTTCTTGCCAAGGGAACTATAGGCGACCCCTTTTCCTTAACAAGTTATTAATAACTTTGATTTTAACAAATGAGAACTCAACTTTTTTTTTGTTTGACAAATATTTGTATATAGTTAAAGTAAATATGCAATATTTTTTAACTTTTCAAATTTAAAAAATTATTTTTTCTCAATTTTATTATTTCTAAAACTTTGGTGATAAAATTTTAAGGAAGCATAAATTTTGTTTATTTTCACTTGTAATTAATCCTATTTGAATTATTTTGAATCTTTTTTATTAGTTCCTGCTTGAGGGAACTATAGAAATTTTCCCTGGAAATCTTAACTAGTTATTAATATTTCTCTTTTTAACCAATGAGATCTGAAGCATTTTTTCTATATTTCAAAATTCAATTCTCTTCAATCTAATTGGAAGACAAATTTCACCCGATATAAGCGATTAATGTGCTTCCATTACTTCCATTTCAAATCTTAACTAATTTTTAGGAGTTTTATTAAACTTAGGTTGTTTATTTCCAATAATTCAATGAGGTAAACCATACTAACTATTTTGAAAATTAAATTACACTATAACGATAAAGTACTTTTTATTAAATTACACTATAAAAATAAATTACTTTTCATTAAATTATACTAATTACCCCTCATTGGGTACATAGCATTTATTTACTATTTTCCTTTTGCATTATTAAAATAATAATAAGCCATTGTAAAATTTGCCACTTTGAATAACAAATGCTAACTAATTAATCAATATAACATCAAAATTCAACTATTTTTAATTACCTTTAATACTAAATTGATTTGTAATTTAATTGAGCTAATTCTTTCAAAATATTAATACCAATTACTGAAAAAATTTACTTTTTAATATAAATTAATTAATTATTATTAAAAAATGAATGAATACCTTGTAAATTATTTATATATTATAATTTAAATAAATTAATACTAATCACCTCTCTTTGTCATAAATTAATTCTAAAACAACACTTATTAAACATATATTTAAACTAACAAATTTTCAATTGCTTTGAAATTTGAACTAACTCTAATTACTAAGATACGTTTTGGAAAATAAATGAATTAAGACTACAATAATTATTTAGAGTAAATACTAATTACTTTTATAAAATATTTATTATTTTTAAAAATCATCTTTAAAATTAACAGTAATTACTTTTAAATCAAATTGAAATTAATATTAATAAATTAATCATTTAAATCAATCACAAATTCTATCATATTTGTTTTAGAAATAATTCACCTTCTATTTACAACTTATATTAATTACTATATATTAGTTTGTGAAATAAAACATGTTAACTAATTAATAATTAATAAGGAAATGAATAACTTTATTATATTAATTAAATAAATAGTCTAAATTTAAAGATTTTTTTCTTCTCATTTAAATTAAAAAAAAATGTTTAGTTTTAGCCAAGTTTAAATTTTCATATCCAATTTAAATGTTCATATTAAATATTTTAATATATATATAAATATATAATAAATTTAAATATTTGTAAAGACAAATATATATATTTTATATTATATTATAATTTTAAAATATATATATATATATATATTAATTAATAATAAAATTAAAATTTTATTAATTTTTTTAAAGTAACAAGGCCATTGGCCTCTCCATGGATTTATGCACGCTGTAAATATATATTTTAAATATTTATATTGAATTAAAATAAATATATATAATTATTATATTTATATATGTATTAATTAGTAATATATATATTTATAACTATATAAATTAAAATTGACATGATTTCCTTTTTTATATTAATATTTGAATAAAAATATTATCATAAAATATTAAAATTTAATTTATTGAAGTAATGAAACGTATATGATTTTAAAAATTGTAAATAAATTGATTGAGTCAAATAATTTAGAGGAAATAATATAAAGATAAATTATTTTAATTATTAGATTATTTTTTTAAAAGAAAAACATAATTTCCTTCAAGATCTTTTCATAAGAATATGGGTTTGAGCAACATAAAATTATTTTAGAAAAAAAACTATCTTCAAAACAAATTTTAATTTTCAAAGAACATAAAAATTAAATATATGCATTTTAATATTTGAGTCAAATATAGATTTTTAAGAAATATTTTTTTTATATTTTTTTTAATTGATTCCTCTACTTGTTAAGTAGGAAAGCATAACTAGCTATGCATATTCATCTCAATTCCTTTCAACCTTATAAGTTAATATTCAAGTAGATACCTACTTATCAATTAGGAAAACCTGACAAACTGTGCAGATTGTTTGTAACTATGTTTACCTAAACAAACTCTTTCTATTCCTCTCAATTCCTTTCATCCACACGTGTTCATTCTAAACTATAAAAAATAAACTACCTCATCCTCAAAAAAAATTGGCTACACAACAAGTACAATTACGTTTCTTAATCTATAACATCATGTAATATTATAATCTTATCAAAATATTATCTTTTGACAACTCAAGCATGATCATCCTTAAATTGTTTCAAAAATTTATATCTATTGGATAACATAGTGAATTTGAGCAACTTAGTTTTCCCTAGATTTTGAAAGCAATTATAGTAGCATTGAGCTTAGAGACCACAATGTTGTATTATGACTAAAACAATTTTTTTCCTTTAGATGGACTTGACAGCATATGTAGAGAAGCATGAATTTGTTTTCGATGTAGTCCTAGATGAGCATGTCACAAATGATGATGTGAACTAATGTACCCATGCCATTGTTCTCATTTGGAGTAAAATCATTATATCATGCTTATAAGTATCCTTGATTACGTCTATCAATAGATTGCCTAATCTCCATTGAGAATGTCATAATCTAAAAATATTGTCAGGTGAATGGCATAATCTATAAAAGGGGTTAGATATTACTATTATTAACACCTAGAGTTTTCACATGGTACACCACTATTGTAGTCGATGTAATACAAATTTGGTCGGAACATTTATCTCTCTTAATGGTGTCAGAAGTTCTATCTTAATGTTGATGACTAAAAGCAAACTGGATGTTGAAAGAGTGTTGGTTAAACTTGAATTTTTATGGTATGTCATACTTCTATGGTTTGAATTAGTGTTATGATTAGGGTCAAGTTCAAGTTATAGTTAGGGTTTATTTAGGCTTATTTTGGTTAATCTTACAATTGGGGTTTAACTAGAATGCTAATTGAACCCTAATTTAACCCCTACAACAAGGTTCAATTAGAGTCAAGGTTTGAGTTCAATTAGGGTTAGGGTTGGCATTCAATTAGTGTTATGATTAGAATCAAGTTCAAGTTACAGTTAGGGTTCAATTAAGAGCATTTTAGTTCAGTTTTACAATTAAGGTTTAATTAGAGTTAGGTTTATGGTTCAATTAGGATTTAGTGGGAGTTCACGATTATTGTTTAAATAGGAGTTAGGGTTAATGTTAAGTTAGGATTAAAATTATTAATCTAGAATAAAACTTGAAGCTAAGGTTAGAGGCTATGGTAAGTGGTAGAGTTAGGCTTAAATTAGGGTTTAATAAAGGGTAGGGTACAATAAGTGTATAATAATATTGGTTAATTTTTAAGTCATGACCATGCTAGATGCCAATTTGGTTTAAAAGACCCCTTGTTGAAGCCCACAAGACATTTATTTATATATACCTTAGATATTGTTCATATTTATTATCATTGTGTTTGACCTCATGAGAATGCTTCAGAGTAAAGTACACCTTGCAAATCCACCTACACTAGGAGAACCATTCAATCTATCAAAATTTTACACCCTATTCTACAATGATTATCAAATTGGATATGTCTAAAGCCTTTAATAAGTTGACTTGGCAACTTCTATACTGCATATACCTCTTGTCAACTTCAACCAAGGGAGTACTAATTGCATAATGAATTGTCTTCTTTTTCAATTTGATTAATCATCCCCCATAGGGTCTTCTTCATAAATTAGGGGATTAAGTTAAAGAGACCCATTATCATGTTCTTTTTCCATCAAAATGGTAGAGGCCCTTAGTGTAGAACTTATACTAGCCAGTATGTTACAAAAATTTACATGACTTCCAATTCTAGCAGCACAAGCCAGTACATAGTGTTTGCAGATGTTACCTGACTTACAAGATAGATGAGTTTCTACAGGAGATGCAAATAAAGACAACTTTTCAATTTGTTTTAGTGTCCAGTGTGGAGTATCTAAAATTTATTGTTAATTATGAATCTAACATTGACATATATTATTGAACTAAGATTGATACTATTGTTTTGATTCATTGGTGATAATTATTGGATCAGTGTGAAAAATCTAGAGATTTGTGTTTAACTGCAAAGAGTTATCTCTTGTGATTTATCAACAAATTATTATTTCTATTCGTGGGATTCTTACACAAGACAATATATTTATGCATTTCTTGTATAGTCTATTCTAATTGATCATAATAAAAAAACTTCTAATTTTGAAAATAATATAACATAGAATCAAATAGCAATGAAAATCCCAAACAAAGATTGTCAAGTGTGTATCTCATTTAGTTTTTATTTAATCTTTCTCTTTATGTCTACATTTTCTTGAAGTTTCTTCTGATCATCCAAATAATTTAATGTTGATGGATATGTAACACATTTAGTTCATTCATGCCCTAGTTCATCATATTTGGCAAAGAGCATGATGACCTTAGAATTTGGTTATGACTTATCCAGAGATAGTGATGTCGACAAAAATTTAAATGAGACAAGAAGATTTGGAAGCTAAGGGTATACACATCAATGTCTAAGTTAAACAATTAATACTCTAGATAAACATCAGTTCACACAGTGATGAGTCTATAGTACGTAGTTGTGATTCTAGATAGTAGGTGAGCCAAATTTGGTTCATGGTGATTGGTTTGAACCTGGTGCAATACTAATTGATCTTGGCTTAAATGTAGTAGAGGTATGACACCTTCTAACTGCCTTTTTGAAAAAAAGTTTGTAAGTAAAAGATGGTTAATATATAGCAAATTAAGTCGGTATTGGCATGGTGTGTTGGTTTATAGGTGGCATTGTTGTGCTTTCTAGAAAGGTTCAAACCCCATTGGGGTGGTATTGTTGAATGGTTGTATCCGGTTCATAGCTCCAGTCAAAAGCATTTACCCCTTGAATAAAAAAATATATATAGCAAATTAAAACTATTGCTTCTACTTTTGTATGATCCTAGTGCTAAAAGAGAATACTAATTAGTTGGTCATGTTTCCTATGAAGAGGATTCAAGAATAACTTCATCAATTAATCCTCTACCTTGTGGTCTTGGTCTAATGAATATTGCTATGCTTTTGTACACTACCCTACAATCAACAAAACAAGCATATGGGTTCAATTGAGATTTCTGATGTTTGATCTAGGCCTTTTGCAATACACAACAAATACAAACAAAACTATTCTAAAACTTTATGGCAGGAACTTTGCTACTCTGCAGCTCTTGTTATATTATAACATTCATAACTTAAACCTTTTTATACACAATGTCAAGTAAACTATAAATTGTATAGAGTTTAGATTTGCTATATCTCTCATATATCAACATAGGTAAATTTGAAAATATTTTAAATTATATGAATTTCCAAAAAATTGGATAGATTCTGAAGATTATTTTATTAAAGTGATGGGAATCTAATCCAATGCTAGCATTAATTATAAGTCTAACCATAACCCAACCCTAAAACTAACACTAATTAACTTCAAACCTAACTCTAGTTTTATATCCAACCCTAAACATAACTAAGGATTCTCAAACTAACATTAATGAAACCTTCATTGAACTATAACCCTAACCCTAATACTACTTCCCGCCCCACTGAAATTCCTCAACACTAACCCTTAAGTTTCCTATCATATAGAACCTTACTCCATCTTCAATCCCCAACCCTAATCCTAATAGAATCCTATACCTAATTTTACTAAAGTCTAACCTCCTTATTTGAACCTTAAACTTAATTGAACTCATTTTTAGGGTAAGGGTTCAATTAAGGTTAGGGTTGAATTATGGTTATGATTAGGGTCAAAATTAAAATAAGATTATGGTTGGAGTTTAATTAAGGTTGCTATTCACTTAGGGTTAAGGTTCAATTAGTATTCAATTTGGGTTAGGGATCAATTACGGTTATAATTCAATAAGGGTTTAATTAAGGTTAGTGTTAAGGTTAGTCTTAAATTAGGGCTAGGATTGCAGTTAGGGTTATTGGCTATTTTAGGGTTAGGGTTCAATTAGAGTTCTCTAGGGTTTTGATACAATTAGGGTTACGATTACTGTTCAATTAGTGTTAGAGTTAGGGTTATAATATGAGTTCAATCAGGTTAGATTCAAGGTTTAATTAGTGTTAGAGTTAGGGTTGCAATAATAAAATTTTCCATAATGATATGGAAAGGCATTCAATTGGATTCATATACAAATGCATAAATAAGAATTGGTAATTAAGAATTCTCTAGAACTAAAGTTATAAACAACAAATACAATCCTAGCTTAATCATTTGTTCTTGTTAGGTTGGGATACACTTAATGGGTCCAACTGGTGACTTAGGGAAATAAAACCAAGCAGAGGAAATAAAGCATTAAAAAATCAAA
>VDFB02205122.1:31648-94010 GCA_007258455.2 Sequoia sempervirens | reverse complement strand
TTTGTGCTAGCAATGCCCCCAATGCTGAATTAGTGGTAGAGATGTATAGGGTCAATGGTTTTCCGTGAATGGGTGGCATGAGGACTGGTGGTGATATTAAGTAGTTTTTTATTTGCTAAGAGGATTCTTGGCATTTATCTATCCACACAAAGGGGATGCCTTTGCGCAAAAGATATTGGAATGGTTGACACTTGTTAGCCAATTGTGCTATAAAGCGTTGGATAGATTGTACCCTACCTTGTAGAGTCCTAAGTTCGCGTATTGCTCTGGGAGGAGGCATGTCCATGATGGCTTTGACTTTTGCTGGATCAACTTCAATGCCTCTTCGAGAAACTATGTATCCCAATAGTTTACCCGATGTTACACCGAAGACACATTTCTTAGGATTCAGTCGGACTTTGTATTCTTCTAGTCTCTTAAAAATTGTGTCTAATACCTTCATATGATCTTTTCTTGTTACTAATTTAGCCAATAGGTCATCTATGTAATCTTCCACTATTTTATGCATCATTTCATGAAAGATTGTGGTCATAGCCCTCTGATATGTGGCACCTGCATTTTTAAGACCAAATGGCATGACATTCCAATAGTATGTACCCCAAGGGCAAGTGAATGTTGTTTTGTGGTGGTCTTCGGGGGCAATATGAATCTGATTGTAGCTAGAGAAATTGTCCATGAGGGACAACATCTCGTATCCTGCTATGAGGTCAACTATGATATCAATATTCGGAAAAGGAAAGTCATCTTTTGGGCATGCCTTGTTTAAGTCTCTAAAATTTGTGCAGACTCAGATCATTCCATTTGGATTCGTTACTGACACAAGGTTGGATATCCATTTAGCATAATCAATAGATCGTATGAATCCAGCATCTAGAAGTTTCTTCAACTCAGCCTTGACCAATAGAGCGACCTGAGGATGCATTTTTCTTAACTTCTATTTAACTGGTTTGGCATTAGGCAATAGTAGCAGATGGTGCAAAACCACTTCTGGGTCTAATCCCGGCATGTCAGCATAGGACCATGTGAAGTTGACTTTACATTCTACATAGAATTTGTGAAATTCTGGTCTCTCTTCTTCAGTCAAGGATGCAACAAATAGGACCATTTTGGGATCTTTTGTTGTTGATATGTTGTCTTCTATGGTGTCCTCTATGAGCATAGCTCATTTCTCTTGTGTTACGAGAAGAAAGTCTAGTCCTCCATCCTTGGGAACCTCATAGAGGTTTTCACCCGTAGATACGTCCTTTGTTTTTACTTTTTTGTCATCAGAAGGTGCCTTTCAGTTTTCACCTAAAGACGTTTCATTTTTTATTTTATTTTTATTTTTAATTTTGTGACTAGAGGATGAAGTAGTCTCGCCGAAGTAGGTTGCATAATCTAGGTCAATGGTGAATCCTACCTTGTGATCACCACTGGGTATGCCCTCACATTATCCCATAAATTTTGCAATAGCCTCATCATTTTGAAAGGTGTCCAGGACTGGTGGGCCTTGTTGGTCCCAATCGATTAATTTTGGATAGACTAAGGAAATTCCATCGCTAGCATTGGTGAATTGAGGGGAGGATGCGGAAAGCATGCAGATGGATTCAGAGATATTGTAGATGAAATTATCATCATCCAATTCCACATCAGACTCTATCCAATATTCCCCTTCACTTTTTTCATATTTGTTGTCAAAGTAAGGGGTGAAGGGCTCAGATTCAAGGTTGTCTGCATTATCTGGCAATTCAGATGGATTTGACTGCTGGTTACTAGATTGAGGTGGTGGGTCTTGTATGTCATGGGGAAGGGAAATGGAACTATGGCTATTTGGTGCCCGATCGATTTTAAATGTTTGCCAAAAAAAATTTTCAAACGTAAGCTCCCCTATTTCAACAAACAAATCATTGAGGCAACAGTCACTTAAGGATCTTTGAGAGCCAAATTCCCACTCTTGGGAGTCAGTTTCAGTGAAGGTTTCCTTAGTGGTCTCAACACTTTCCAAAGCATGCATGCACTCACTTGAAATCCCACTGGTATGTCCGTCATCATTGTCAGGTAATCCATACCCTAATCGAAGATAGTTTGGTATCTTGAAAGATTCTATGGGCTCTCTTCGTCCAGCTTTATTTCTACCTAGGCCACTAGTTCTATCGTAGCCCTTAGCCTTCATCATGTCATATCCCTTGCCATATTTCTTAACTGGTAATGGGAGTAGGTCATCCATTTCTTTATAGAGCCATCATGTAATATCGGAAAGGTCCTCGTTACTCATGTCTCCTGATTTTATGAAAACTATTTTTGGTGGATCTTTGAAAATTTCTTTGGGTTCCATTCTAAAACATGGTTGACCATAGACCTTCAGAGACTTGGGTATTGTTGTGATGCTATATGTCATATGTAGTTTGAATTCTCCACAGCCTAGGTCCTGGATCTTGACATTGGGTTCATCCTTAGGAAGTGTGGAAGATGGTGGTGTAGTGGAAGATGTGGATAGAGTGGACGTGGAAGATGATGTGAGTGTGGATGGGTCAACATATTTAGAAGAAGAGGATCCAAGAGCTTCTCGGTTGATGGGCACTCGATTTGTAGAAATACCCCTTAGGTTGGTACAATATTGAAAAGGGTCGAGGTCTCCATATATGGTGATTTTTGTGCCGTCAAATGGGAATTTTAAGCATTGGTGATATGTGGATGGAATGGATTTTAAGGCATGAATCCATGGGTGGCCAAGAAAGATGTTGTAAGGTAATTCTAGATCTAGGACCTGGCAAGTTGTATCCACAATGACTGGTCCTACTCTGATAGGAAGAGAAATAATGCCTCGTGAAGAGCGTTCTTTGTCATCATATGCTTTTATGACTATACTCTTTGTAGGGTCCACACATGCATCATAAAATCCTAGAGCCTTATCCAATTTCAAGAAGCATATGTTCAATCCTGCTCCGCCATCTACTAAAACTCTTCTAACCTTGTGCTTATGGATGAAAGTTTCAATGTGTAAAACATCATTATGGTTAGTCTTGGGTGAAGAGTAGTCTTGATTAGAAAATGTGACATGGTGAGGTGTAGTGAGGTATCCCACCATGGTCTCAAATTGGTTGACATCAATATCCTTAGGGATTGACAACTCTTGTAGGGTTTTATCCAGTATAGCCTTATGCGTGGGAGAGATGCGAAGCAACTCGAGTATAGAAATTTGCGCGGGAGTTTTACCAAGCTGGTCAATAATGTTAAACTGACTCTTGGGTTGCCATTGCTTTGTGTTCGAGGTGGGTTGTGATTTCCTAAGAGATGGACCAGATATGGTAAGCTTAGGTTGCCTAACGGGAGGCGGACCAACTATGGTGACCATGCCACTTCGAGTAGTAGCATTGCATTGGGGTGCTCTCTTGACTGTTATGGTATTGACACATTCATTGTCAGTTTGGATATTGTTTATAGTAGTTCCACTGGAATAGTCATACTTGGCTTGGGAAAAATTGGCTTGATTATTGTTTTTCTTAAGACCCGATGTGGAAGCCTTATTGGAACCATGGTCTTGGAGTGGGTTATTATGAATGGTATGTTCTAAATTAGAGGAAAATTGTGGTCCACCTACCTCAATTATACAGTTCTCGATAAGGTCTTGTACAATATTTTTTAGTTGTTGACAGGAAGAAGTTTTATGTCCTTTTTCCTATTGATAATCGCAAAATGCATTATCGTCCCACCATGCTGGTTTGAATTGTCCTGGGTCATATGGTTTTGGTTCTTGAAGTGTGATGACACCATTCTAAAGGCATTTCTTGAGGACTTTCTCAATGGGCTCACCCAAGGGAGTGTATGTACGACCCCTAGGAAATTGTCTCATCTGACAGTATTGTCCTTGATCATTTTGGTTGCTTTGGTTCTTTGGGGGGACATTGGTAGGGGGTGTCAATATCATCATTGATTTTTTTTCCGGTTGAACCCCTTTTAGAGCCAGTACAGGACCCATAGTATTTGTAGCCTTGGCATCCACAACACCATCGTTGGCAACATGTTTATTTTTGACCCAATACTTATTTTTGTCAGTGGGACGATTTGCATTTGTGTTCTTAGGACCATATCTTAGCTCTCCCTTTACAATAAGGGCTTTCTCAATCTAGACACCTTTTTCGACTAGGTCTGTGAAGGTTGTGCAACAATGTACTTGTAATGCATATTTTAAGGGTCCTAGAAGTGTTTGAATGAACATGTCCACCTTTTCCTTTTCAGGTATGTCGATGTGGCAACGACTAGCTAGACTTCTCCATTTTTGAAAAAATGGGATGAATGTTTCACTAGCATCCTCTTGCGTGAGATTGCATAAGCTAGTAATAGAGGTGTCCATATCAATGTTGTATGCGTAATTTTTTATGAATTTGTGTTTAAGCTCATCCCATGTTTGGATATCCTTTTGAGTGGAGAACCATTCAAGGGCAGGACCTGCAAGACTTTTAGAAAAAAGTCTCATCAAGTATGTTTGTTCATAGGCAACGTCCATACAATTGGTTGCAAATTCACGGACATGTTCGATGGGGTTTGTCTTTCCTCTGTATTTGGTAAAATTAGGTGGCACATATCCCAGAGGAAATGGTGGCATGCATAAGTTCATGTCAAACGGATATATAGATAGATCATATGACACTTCTGATATTTTTCCAGATATTTGTATGTTTTCTATGGTCTTCTCTAGACCCATCAGTTTTGCTTGTAAGGCATTGATTATAGGGTCATTTGTGGTCCCATACATAGGATTGATTAGTACACCATAGGTCCCCCTATGTTGTGTGTGGATGTTGGTGTATTGTTGAGGGATGGATTGTTGTGACATGTGTGATGTGTTTTGATTTGCGTGTTTTTGGTATTGAAAGTTTGGATTGGGGGCATGTTGGTGGGTATGAATATGGGATGAGTATGTTGGGATGTGTCCCCCAACCATTTGGGTCGATATTTGGGGAATATGGTGACCATGAATATTTTGATGTGTGAATGATGCCATAGGTAGTGTGTTGACTTCCTTGTCCAATTTTTTGGGTTTGTACAAGGGGAATGGTCGTATTTTGTCCTTGGGAGGTGGTGGAATTAGACTGTGTTGATGTGTTAACATTGTGTTGTTGTTCTTGAATAACTATACGTCGTTTTCCTCCATCCAAAGGATTTTGTAGATACCAATGAGAGGATATGATGAAGATGTACTCATGGTATTAGATGTAGTTGTCAATGGATGATTTTTATGGTTTGATGATACCTGCATGGCATTTACTATAGTGGTAAAGAGAGGATTGGAATAACTTGCCCACATTGTCAAGGACCCAAAGGTGGTTTCAGCCGATTGTGACAGTGTTGTGGATATTGTGGGCACTGTGATGGATTGTGATCCTCCAATGGATGTAGCGTTTATTGAATTGGAGTTGCTTGGAATTTTGGAGGTAGCACTCATGGTCGTTGTGACATTTTACAAGGTAGCATCAAAAAAGGTATTGCTTGTGGTGCTTGGAGGTTGACCATTATTTGACATGTTATGTGTATTTTTTACATTATTGACAGGAGATGTCAATATCAAGGTATTAATGTTAAATCCATGAGGTAATTTAGCGCCTTGACTTAAAATTATGGCCAAATATCTATCTTTGTTATATAAGACCATTTTTTCTACAAAGTAGGCCACCTCTAGATCTTGTGCTGCTACCTCTAGGTTTTCCTCAAGTATTTTTCCATATTCATCCTTACGTAAGAATGGTTCAAAGGGGTTGTTTGATGAGCATGGTATGGTCGTGAGAGGTTGAGTATTCATGTTGCTAAATGGGTCATCAAAAGTCAAATTTGGTTCATAAGTGGGATTGGTGACATTTGAATTAGAATCTTGTCTAAAGTTTTCCATTTGTCTTTTCTTTATTTGGAGTCTAGTTTCCACCATAAAAGAGAATTGCTCAAATGAGGTAATGAAAATGATGAAGAAATTCAAGGATGATACTAGCCTATGTTTTTTTTGTATTTTTGTATTTTTGATAATGAGGGATGGCAATGCAAGGTGATGACTAAGGAAATGATTGATGCAAAATGACAAGGTTGTCAAATCCAAAGTGTCGAATAAGGACTAAGATGGGAATATTGATGAAGGACTAAGGTGATTAATGCAAGGTCTAGGTTCAAAATGAGGACTAGGGGTGGACAATGCAAAGTCTAAGTTAAATAATGATGACTAAGTTTGGACAATGTTTGGAGAAAGGTTTGTCTAACCACTCTAAGCTTGATGTATGTCTCAATTTAGGTTATCAAAAGGACTTGGTAAAGGGACTAAATGACAAGGTAAAAATGACGAGTGAGCCTGCCTAACTAGACTGTTGAGTTGGAGGTTCTCACAAAAATGACAATGACCGAAAAGAGGAATAATGACTATGTCCCAAGATACCCTAATTTTGAAAACAATGGTCTTTACGAAGTGAGGAGATTTGGCCTAATCCAAAGTTTTCCCAAAATGAAACCTAAGGAAAAATGACAATTATGACGCATAAGGAATGCAACTAAAATATGGGAATTTTAAACCTATGGTTAAAGTGTAAGCTAATGAATGCAAATGATGGATGTTTTCAGCAATTTTGATTTTGGTTTCTGACAAAGATTTTTGGAAAAGATTTTTGATAGTGGGCTAAGATGTCGGGACTCAGATTCTAGTCTTTAAATAGGCTTTACTTTGTTGACAGGAAAATGCATTGTTCCAGGCAGCAAATGTGTTGCATCTATCAAATGTGGATCTGTGGATGGAAAATGTGATTCAGTTTTGCAAATGCGGCTTTAAAGAAGTCAAATGTGGTTCATTTTTTTGAATGTGGCTTTACAAAATGTGAATGTGGTTTAAGACAGGAAAATGAGGTGTTTGGAGTAGCAAATGAGGTTTGTTAGAGTAGATGTGTTGCAAATTTTGTCAAATGTGGTGCAACAAAGTGAATGTGGTTTGACAGATGCATCTCAAGATGTTAAAAATTCAATTTTTTGATGTTGTGGTTAAAAAACTGAATTGTTGAAAGTTTGACTTTCTATTTCAAGATGTTGGAGTGTTGTTTGTTTTGTTTGAATAACCAGCAAACACTTGGTAAGCACGATATTTTAAAAAGTAAACAAACACACAAGAGAACAAGTACGATCCTAGGTTAGGCCATGACAGTATTCGCTAGACTCCACATGGGTTTCCCCAGCTGCATATCAGTAGTGTGTGAATCCAGAAGCTTGGCTGCATGGGCTCCCCCTTATAGTGCACTCTCTTCTCAGGCCAACCAAGCTTCCAACCCCCATGAAACTCCCATGGTAGATTGATCACCTATACTAAAGACTGCGAAGATGTGGAATGCTTCACACCGACCGGTGTTGTACTAGAAAATAGAAGGTTTTTGGATTTCTACACAAGAGTTTTTAATTCGGGACCCCCGTTCAAGTGGCCATACATGGGGTAAGAGATTAATCACCGGTTAGGTGGCACTCCAGCTTGAAGAGGTTAAGCTCAACAGGGTTTATGGGAGTACAACTTTGTCTGTATGACACATCCGCACTCGTAATATTAGGTTTTCCCTTAAAATTCACATTATATATCGGTCGAGGGTAGCTTGGCTTTAGCCGCATTGCTAGTTTGAGTCATGTTGGGGTTATGAAATCCCCAAGCAGGACCAATTTCTAGAGGCAATAATTATTTATCTTACACCCAGGATCGCATTACTGCACAAGGGGAGGGGATACTCTGGTTATTGCATCAGGGTTTTATAACAAATAAAATGAGTCTGGTTTTTTGATCACCAAGTTTTCATAAGGTGAGAGAATAATCACCTACCATTTGTTCAAACACAATCAAACACTTGCAAACAAAGTTCATTTTAGTGCACCAATGGAAATATTCCTAAACTAAAAATCACAAACAAATGGTTTAAATGATAAATCTTTGAAAAACGTACCTGCAAATTCACATGTTAGTAGTTTCATCAAATGCCTTTCACCCACGAAAATGCTAATGCCACATGCTGCAAATCAAAATTAATAACACAAAAAACCTATGTTAGAAAAGAAAACCAGAATGCCCAACAGAAAAGATCAGAACAGAAAAATAGAAAAAATAATGCAAACAGAAAAGGGCCAAAACCAGAAAGCCAAAGGGAAGAAAAAATTCACCAAGGAGATGCATCACAACAGAGCGAATGCGTCACTTTCTGACAAGCAGATGTGTCACGTTTCTGTCGAATGCGGCGTTCTGTACTACTAATGTGTCACCTCAGAGCGATTGCATCATTTAGGTTATCAAATGTGTCGTGACACATCCGATGCAGCTCGAGAAAACTCAAATGCATCGTTCTGTACCTGTTCCTACAAAAAAACACAAAAAACCGTACGAAACAGAAAAGGAACAGTCGGGTTCACCAATGTTTCTAAGGGTTATTTTTGGATTGTTAGGTTATCAAATATCAAAGCACAAAACCCAAAGAAAACTATCAAGTACAATGGAAACTAAACATAAATAAAATGATTATATCTATCGTTCATTGAATCTTCCATTATTTACCTTCATAGAACCTTCTAACTTGTTGATGGTTGCCCTTAGATCGAACGTGTGAGAAATTTAAAAACAAAGACTAAGTCCTACACAAGCTTTGAAGGATTTGGAATGTCTAAAATGAAATGTAAGTGTTTATGCCTATGAAAAAATAACTAAAATTCCAAATAAACTCTAAGCATCAATATGTCAGAATAACGAAGTTCATGTGTCAATCCAAAAATGTGAGCAAAATTGGCATTTTATAGAAAATGAAATTTTGAATGGATGGATGGGATTGAATTTTGACAAAAGCCTAAAATCAGAGGAAAAGATTTAATGTGACAAATCCTAATCAGGGTTAGGGAAAAATCATTAAATGACTAGTTGAGATGTCATCTAAGAAGATCGAATCGGCGGTCAAGAATAAATGAGATAATTAGTTAAAAGGATAAAGATTTTCAAAAATCAAGAAGATATAGACTGCTTGATTTGTGAGATTCAAAAAATCAAGAAGATAAGAGTTGAACTGAAAAAGCGGATTTGGAAAATCAAGAATTTTCTCAATTACTTGATTTTTGGAAGAAGATTACCATTTTGAATTAAATTAATTCAAAATATGGATTTTGTGTGATAATAAATAATTGATTTTCCGATTATTTACTAAAATGAACTTACAATCAAGAATGTAAGATCATTTATTTAAAATGAGGGAAATGTTAATTTTGACAATTAAATAATTAAAGATAATTATTTAATTTAGAGGATATGATTAATAATTAAATAAATTAATAAATTCATTTAATTATGAGAATTAGTGGCATATTAAATAAATAAATGAAATTCATTTATTTAATAATCAGGAAGAATTAATGAATAACAGTAATTAAATAAATTAAGAAATTTATTTATTTAGGGGGAAGACTTAGACAATTAATGACGTATTTAATAAATAAATAAAATATATTTATTTAATAATCATGAAGAATAAAAGTAAATGAATTAATTAAATAATTATGAATTATTTAATTAATAGTCGAATGTGGAGCAAGGACATAATTAAATGTCATAATTATGCTAGGATGAAAGTGGTAAAAATAGAGCTTGTAGGCCTAGGTCATTTTTATGTGTCTACAGATATATCTATATGATATATGATGTTTTATTATGTATATGATGATATCCCATCTTAGAAATGTATGATTATACCTGATACATGATGTTTTATTGATTTATTATCATCATGATATGTATTGAAAAAATAAGAATGCAAGATGGATATGGGACTAATGATATTGTGATGAAAGATGGAGATGTTAGTTAGAAGAAATGTTGTATCATGAATAGAAATTTGATGTTGTTAGTTTGATGGTTTTTATTTTTCTTTGCATAGAGGCTTCATATTTTTACCAATCCTTTTTGATGTAGCAAACAAACACTATCCACTAGGGTATTGATAACCAAGGTGTCTTTGTATCGATTGTGTGGAATTTGACTCAACATATAAAGAATATTCTTTCTCATACCAGACATACAAAAACTTTGTTTAAAATATATGGTTAGGTTGTGTTAAAAAAAATTGGACCTGTTACATAGAGAGGTATGAAATACCTAACATGCAACTGCTACATGAATTGTCTTAAAATAACTTCCATACACTCAATAAAGTAAGTATTCGCCATGGTAGTATCACAAAAACATCTTACAAACAACAAATTGAAATGACACTCAATTGTCCCCATACCTTCTTCTCTAAATCCTTATGGACATCCTCTAGAGATCTTGGGAATGAGTCAATAAAAGAAATCATAAAGATAAGACTATGAAAAGATAAAAAAATATTGTAAGTATCACTTGCGATATATGTTTTGAGGTTTTAGGCTATTATCTATTGTAGGAAAGGATTTGTTAAGACATACCTCAGGATGTTGGTGGTGAATTGTCAAAATGATAGGTAGTTAACACTTTTTCATTGTTTTTGTTTGTTTGTAATCAAATTTTTGTGATTTTTTTCTTGAAAGTTCTAGCTTTTGTTGTTTTCTTTGTTTGTTTCGTCAAAGGGTGAAGACGATGATTTGTATATTATGTATGAAAAGTTTATTATGGATTGTGATGATGGAGTTAGGATCTTTTTTATTTTCTCTAAGTTTTATGATATTTTTTTTGTTGTTTTTAGGGGACTAACCTTAGAGGGCCTCGGGGACTCATCAAAGATAAGCCTTTCCCATGTTGTACATGCAGAGGCTCATAGTTCGCTTGGTTTCATAAGAACATGTTTTAATCTTTTCTATTTTTTGGATGTTTTTGGATTTTGAAATTTTTGGCTAAGTTGAAATAAAGCATGATAGATACCTAAGGGGACTTACCTACAGCCTCAAGGCTGATAAGCCTTGCCTACGTTGTACATGTAATGACCATGTAGTTCAACTGGTTTTGACTCAAAGCATAATATGTTTTTGGTATTTTTGACGTTTTATGACTTTGTTTTAATTTTGTTTGTTTTATGGATGTTTTTTTTTTCAATAGTTTTTTACCATGATGGGACGCTCAAGGATCTAATCCATGACTAGTTTTGAGAAGTTTCCCCCAGTTCGAGACAAGACTACGTTCTCTAGGAGAGACGAATGTAGATGGTGCACAACAAGGTTCAATACATAATTATTCATCAAGCCATGGTTGGACACATGTTTTATTATGGGACAAATGGGTGGATGCTTCCAATGGTGTTGACAGATAACGATGCAAGTGTTATTAAAAACATAGTTCCTATATGCCAAGTTTTCACTATAGTACCTATTCTAGAAGTGCCACAAAGTGGTTTTGACTTAAAGAATATTTTATTTCTCTTTACTGTTTTTCTTGCTTTTTGATTTTTTTTCTTTTTATCTGTGTGTTTTTTTTAATTTTTACCCTTTTTCATGGGGTATTCTTATGCGCTTCAAGTATAGAACCTCTTGAGGTGGCTATTGTTTAGTAGTTTGGCTAAAGGTTCTCCTTCAAGAGTAGCCAACTAATAAGCTCTAGAGCCATAGCTTGCTATGATGATGAATTGGCCTAACCAATTGGGTTCAAACTTACATTTTCCATCTTGATTCAGTTGTACCTTCTAATTCTCTTTGAGTACCAAGTCACCATCCTAATTTTTTTTGTCTTTGATCCTTTTATCATAGCTTCGTTTGAGCCAATTCTGATAAACCTGAAGATGGTTTAACATGCTCAAACACCTTTCATCTAGGAGTTCCAACTCATTTAATCTGGATACCTGATATTGTTCATTACTAACCATGCATTTTAATTATATTTATAATGAGGGGATTTAACTTCGATAGGTAAGATAGCTTTTGATTCATAGACCAAGGAGAAAGGTGTGGCACCTATAGGTGTTCAGATATTGGTTCGATAAGCCCATAGGGCTAGGTTCAATTGCAAATTCCAATCACGGCCAGTGTCATTGCTAGTCTTCTTTAGTATCTTTAGGATGGTTTTGTTAGATGCTTTAGCTTGACTATTTCCTTAGGGATAGTAGGGTGTGGAGAATCTATGTTGGATAGAGAACTTGGAACAAAGCTCTTGGAAATCTTGATTCTTGAATGGGGTTCCATTGTCTATTATGATGGTTTAGGGAATTCCATACCTACAAATCAGTTAATTCAAGATAAACTTGGATTTTTTTTTCCTATGATGTAGGTTAATGGAATTGCTTCTATCCATTTGTTGAAATATTTAGTTGCAGTAATAATAAAATTATGCCCATTAGAGGAAGAAAGAGAGATCTTACCTACCTAGTCTAATCCCCATTGCAAAAAAGGCCATGGTTTGGTGATAGGTCTCAACTCTTGTGGTGGTGCATGAACAAGGTCATTGTGTTGCTGGCATTGATGACATTTTTGGGAATACTAAATACACTCTTGTTTTATGGAGGGCCAATAGTACCCTATTCTCAGCAATTTTTATACAAGGTTAGGTTCACTAGAGTGGGACCCACAAACACCTTCATGTACATCTTGAAAGGTAGTTTTTGCTTCCTCTACATTAAGACTTCGAAGTAGCATACCATCTAAGCTTCAACAATATAAGGTATCTCCTAGGATCATGAATCGAGAATTCCTACAGGTAAAGGTATTCTTTTGGGTTGTTGTAAGGTCAAGTGGTATGATACCATGCTGGATTTAATAGAATGTTTCTTGGTACCATGGTGAATTAGGAACAACAATAATACACACTAGTTCTGATTTTGAGATATCGAACGCTGGTATGAGTAACTACTCTACAAGGAACTCATACTTAGGAATGTTTTGTGGAATACTAAGAAAAAAACCTATTGGTACTATTGCATTTGCTACTCTATTGTTGATCTGGGGAATTTGTTCAAATGTTATGGTGACAATATTCCTTGAAACTATCCACAATTCTTTTATATGACATAAAATTTTCATCTTTTGTTTGATACTCATCATTCACTTTCCTGATTACTAGTTGAGAGTCTCCAAATATTTGCACTTCTTTTATCCTCCATTCAATAGCCATCTTGAGCCCTATGATTAGGGATTCATACTCTAAGATATTTTTGGTACATGGGAAAGCAATTCTAGATGCCTTAGGTATACTATCTCCCTGTGGTGTGAGAAATGGGATACCTACTCCAGAGCCATGTTAAGTGTGGGATCCATCAAAGTATAAGGTCCAATGGCTTGTCTGTTATGTCAACAATATACTTTCATCTAGGAAGTCTACTATGAGAGGCTGGTGATCTTCCATCGATGCCTCTACTAGCTAATCTGATATGATCTATCCTTTGATGGCTCTCCTATCTACATACTCTTTGTCAAAATCACTTAGAATCATTACCCATTTAGCAAATTTTCTTCTTATATCTACTTTTTCTAATAGGTATTTTAGTGGATCTACTTTTGAAATTAACTTTACTTGTCCATTTAAGATATAGTGTCCTAGCTTTTATGTTGCAAATATGATAGAGAGACATGCTCTTTCTATGGGCGAGTAGTTCAACTCATAGCCCACTAGTGTTTGAGTGATGTAGTGGATCACTCTTTCTTTGTTATTATCATCTAGTTATACTAGGAGAGCTCCCAATGCTACTTGTGTTGAATATACATAGAGTATCATTTCTTTGTCTAGAATAGGTGGTATTAGTATAGGAGGGGTAAGTAGATACTCTTTGATTTGCTGGAATGCTTGATCACTTCTCCCATCCTACTTGAATGTGATATCCTTGTGTAACAAATGGGTGAATGGATGACACTTGTCTGCCAGTTGTTTGATGAATCACCTGATAGATTGTAGCTTCCCTTGCAAACTTCTCAGCTACTTCAATGTCTTTGGTGGGGAAATTTCTAATATGGATTTTACTTTCATAGGATCTACTTCAATGCCTAGGTTCTTGATACTATGTACCCTAGTAGCTTTCTAGATGTTACTTTGAATAAACACTTTTTCAGGTTGAGTCTTAGGTTATACTATTCTAGCCTACCAAACACTTTTGCTAGGTTGATTGAGTGGTCTTATCTTTTGATGGATTTAGCTAGTATGTCATCCACATAGTCTTCCATAGTTGTATGTAGAATATCATGGAAGATCGTAGTCATTGATCGCTAATTGGTTGCCACTACATTTTTTAGAGTGAATGGCATGACATTCCTGTAGAAGGTTCCCCAAGTACAAGTGAATTCCATTTTAGGTTGATCATTAGGGGATATTTTTATTTGATTATACCCAGAGAAACCATCCATTAATGATAGCATCTTATGTCCTGTTGTTAGATCTACGATCATATCAATACTTGGAAGAGGGAAGTCATCCTTTGGGAAAGCTTTATTCAAGTCTCAAAAGTCCTTGTAGATCCTTATGCCCCTAGTGGGCTTTGACACTAGTACTAGATTTGATATCCATTCATGATAATTGATTTGTCTAATGAAACCCACATCTAGTAATTTCTTCAATTCTACTTTTACCAACAATGCTATTTGAGGATGCATTTTCCCTAGTTTTTTCTTGATAGGTTTAGCTCTAGGAAATATGGCTAAATGGTGTACAACTAGTGCTGGATCTAATCCTGGCATGTTTGCATATGTCCACAAAAAGTTTATCTTTATGTCGTTGATGAATGTTGTAAAGTTCACTTTCTCTTTAGGATTAAGTGGCATGGCTTGGTATGTGATCTTTGTGCTCTCTTTTGTGCCAACATTGATGAATTTTGCTTCTTCTACTAGGAGTGTTGACTTCTCTTGATATTCAAATATAGGGAGATTGAATCCTCCATCTTCAGGTGCCTCGAAGAGGTTTTCACCTTCAGATTCATTTATTTTTTCTTTTGTTTAAGATTTGATAAAGACACATTATGGTTTTCTCTTGGGGACCTCATTTTGAATTTTAATTTACATTATCCTTTTCAATTTTGTGACTGGAGGACACAATCTCCCCATGGAAATACGCTTCTTGTTTGAGTTCCATGACAAAACCTACTTTATGATCTCCTATTGGTATATCAGTTCGAATTCTCATAAACTTTTTGATTGCTTCATCATTTTGGAATTGATCCAAAATATGTGTATGTTGTTGTTGGTCCTAATCTATCAACTATGGGTAATAGAAGGGTAGGCTATCATCGTTATTTGAAAAACTTACATAAGTTGTTGAGATGGTTAATATGGCTTTGGTATCATTCTCCCATTGGGTGTCAAGGTCATCATCACTAGGGGTGACAAAAGGAGGAGAATCTGATTCATACTCATTAGAGTCTATTTTGGAATAATATCAGTCATTTGGAATATTTTTGATAAGTTGGGTAGGGACTATACTTATGCTAAAACTTTCAAATAAGTCCTTTATGGGTAAATCATTGTCTATACTGTGGTAGGTATCCAATGTCTTAACACTAGTAGAAGGCACACATTTCTTAAAAGAGACACATCTAGTGTTTGGAGTAACCATGTCTTTTGAATCATAACCTAGTCCCATGTTCTTTTTTCTCTATTCCACTATGATAGGTTCCCATCTACCTTGTTTTCATAGGCCAAGGCCACCTATTGACAATATATCCCATTTTTTTAGCTAATTTATAGCCTTTACTGCTAGGATCGATTAGAAGGGGTTGTGGTTTTTCTAGCTCCTTTTGGTCCTCTTTGTAGATCATCGATGAAAAGTCTTCTTTAAATATATCTCCATCCTTCATATCTCCCCACTTGGTGAAAATTGTGGGTTTGGCTATCATTTTTATTGTTTGAACATATTTGATAGATCCTTAGAGCCTCCATAAACCTTGGGTGTTGGTGGAAGGATTCCAATGCAAAATGCTTGATTGAAGTGATAATTTCCATTACCCTTGTTAAGAAATTGAACATTGGTTTCAGTTTTTGGTTGCTCACTTAATGTTGGTTTAATTGAGGTTGATGGTAGTGTGGAAGGGTCAACATATGAGAAAACTTTATTATGCTGGATTTTTTTATACTTCTCCAATTTTTCACAAAAGTGGAAGGGTTCAAAATTAGCATATAGGGTAACCTTTGTTCCTTCATGAGGAAACTTTAAACATTGGTGAAATGTTGAAGGAGCCACTTGCAGTTCATGAATCCAAGGTCATTTTGAAAGGAAGTTATATGGTAATTCAAGGTCTAGTACCTGACATGTTTTTTCTTTGGTTTTTGGTCCAATCTGCATAGGAAGCTTGACAGTTCCTTCATAATTTATTTCAAGGTCATCATAGGCCCTTATAGTCATTCTTTTTCCCTTGTCTATTATATCGTCATAATACCCCAACTATTTAACAAATTTTAAGGTACAAATGTTTAGACCTGCACCAATATCTATCAACACTCTCTTGACCACGTGTTTGTGGACACCAACCTCTATGTAGAGAGCTTGGTTGTGGAATGACTTTTGTGGATGGTTTTTCTCATAAAAGACTAAATGGTGATTGGCCATGATTTTTCCAACCATGGCTTGAAACTAATCAAGATTGAGGTCATTAGCCACTGATACTTCTAATGATTTCTCTAGTATCTCCCTATGTGCGGGTGATAATTTTAGTAATTCTAGGATTGAGATCAAGGCGAGAGTCTTCTTCAGCTATTCCAAAATACTATAGTCATTTGATGACTTAGCTACGGGTTTAAGTGGAGCTCCTTGTATTGTGACTTTCCCTCAACGAGTAGTTACATTACTTTCGATGTCCCTACCTCGTATAGTCGATACATTTACCCTAGTGTCATCTTCTTGAGAGAGAGCACCTAGAAATATGTTACCATAAGTTTTGTTAGCATTGTGATAGTCTTGGTCATTTCCTTTGTCATTCTTCTTAGCATGGTTTGGAATTGGATTTTTGTATATCTTAAGGTATTTGTTTCTAGGAAAATGTTTGATATCCAGTTCTCCCTTATTGATCAAGTCTTTTGTTATGTTCTTAAGTCTCATGTGGTTGTTTATTGTATGTCCTTTGATTTTGTGGAACTCACATAAGTCCTCATTGTACCATGGTGTTTTGAAGCTTGGATCCTCATAGTTTGGGTGATAATTGACCTTGATGAGGTTTTGTTGCACTAGTTTGCACATGATCATCTCAAGTGGCTCTCCTAATGTAGTGAACTTCCTTCTTGGTTGATCATATTTCCTTTGTTTCCCTCCCTAATTTGTCTATTGGTTAATTACTTGATTATTTTGGGGATAGGTAAGTTGATTGTTTTTTGCATTATTAGGAGCATATATTGTTTGTGCAACTTGATTTTTGTTTTTTGGTACATTAGGAATTTTTACATTCCACACATATCTAGCATCCACTACTCCATCATTGGTAACATTTTTGTTCTTGTCCCAAATTTTAGGTTTCTCATTTGAATTAGAAGAATTGTCTCTTGGGTTGTTTATCTTAATAACTCCTCTTGATATGAGAGTCATTTCTATGTGTACTCCCTTCTCAATGGTCTCTTCAAATTTTGTGGGACACAACATGGTGAGTTGGAAATTTAATGTTGCTTAGACATTGGAAACAAATATGTCTACCAGTTCTTTATCGGGAATAGGCCACTTGCACCTACTAGCTTTATGTCTCCATTTTTGTAGGTAAGACATAAAGGATTATCCTTGAATTTGTTTAATCTTGTATAGATCTGTGATGGTGACATCCTGTTCTATATTGAATGAAAACTGGTTTATGAATTTGGTAGTTAGTTCATCAAAAAAATTAATTCCTGGTGGTAGATGGGAGAACCACTACATGGCATGATCAGTAAGGCTACGTGGAAAGAGACTCATTAGGTATGAATTGTTGTTTTGTAATTCCATGCATGATATTGATAAATATTGCACATGTTCTACTGGATCTCCTTTTCCTTTGTACTTTTCAAATTTTGGTAGTTTGAATTTTTTTTAAAAAGGAAGCATAGTAATGGGACAATTGAAAGGAAATGGACATATATCCTAAAAGGGTATAAGTATTCTTTGGTTTTCTTACTTGCATGTTTGATATTATTTGAGTTGTGGCTTGTAGTTGCATATCTACCTCTGTTTTTGGTACATTTAGATGTGGATCTTGTGTGTAGTAACCTTGTTGTCCTACCATGTTTTGGTCATTGGTTTGGTATTTTAGAGCTATAGGACCTTGGTAACCATGTTGGGTGGAAGGAGGGTTAAATCCTTGTTGTGTGAAAGGAGGGTTAGTTCCTTTTTGTGTGAAAAGAGGGTTAGGTCCTTGTTGAATGTAAGGAGGGTTAGCTCCTTGTTGAACATAAGGGGATGATCCAACAAAGTTGGTTTACAATTTCTGGGAGATTTTGATTTTTAATGAAATCACATATTTTTAGAAAATATAATGATTTAAGCCTTAAAAAATTCCATTTCAATCATTCCAGTTGAAGAGGATTTGATCAAACTATCTTAGATCAAACCCCCTTGGATAGAACCCCGCTAGTTTTAAACCATACCTACAACAAAGTCTCCTTTACACCTATCAAAATGCTAATAAAAAACCACCTTTGATTTACCTTTTGGGGGATCAAATGAATTCATTTAAATTTTATTTTTTGTAAGTATGTGGTCTTTATTATAAGCTTCCCAAAAAGTATAATTTTCAGTAAATTTAATTTTATTATTATATTTATTTTTTATTTCTTGTGAATGTAGGTTTTTCACCAAAAATCGAGCTATCTATTATGCACATGTGGAAAAAATAGAATATTATAAAAAAATTTTGAAAAATATGAGTGTGCCAGATATTGAAGTCCTTGATCCAACCAAAAAAAAAATGAATTTCAATACATACAAAAAGGGATGTGTTTAAAGTCCGCTTATTTCTGAATTGTAATTGGTTTGATTTTAAAACTTGATTAAGGAAAAAATATTCAATAAAACACTATAATACCAATTGGAAGCACTAGATATCATAGTTACAAATCTAAATTCAAAAAAAATAGAATTTAATCCTTCATGGAAAAAAATTTATGTGTTATACAGTGAGTGTCACTCCTTAAAAATGGTGTTTACTAAAAAAACTAATTTTCGAAGGAGATGGAAAAAGAAGTGCAATCTGATTCCAATTTTTTTGAATAAAATATATTTAGAATCTAAAGACAAAATGTCACAAATCACTAGTTTGCATCATCTTCAAATTCCTCATGATTTAGCTGCTATGGGTTCCCAAAAGTGAAGAATTACTTAGAAAAAATTAGTTCAGTGTCAAGTTTGGCCAAAAATTGTAAACCAGTATTGTGGGATCACCCAAGGAGGGTTAGTTCCTTGTTGAATGGAAGGAAGGTTAAATCCTTGTTGAATGGAAGGAGGGTTATCTCCTTATTGGACGTAAGGAGGGTTAGGTCCTTGTGTGAAAAGAGGGTTAGGTAATTGTTGAATGTAAGGATGGTTAGCTCCTTGTTGAATGGAAGGAGGGTTAGCTCCTTGTTGGATGTAAGGAGGGTTGGCTCTTTGTTGAATGTAAGGAGAGTTAACTCCTTGTTGAATGTAAGTAGCGTTAGCTCCTTGTTGTTGTTGTTGAGGAGGGGATGTACCTTGATAGTTCATTGGTGGTACACCTCATGGTTGGGACAAACTATATTGAAGGTTACCTTGATAATGCATTGGTGGGACACCTTTTTTATGGGACAAATTGGGAAGGGTACCCTAAGGCACACCTTATTGTTGGGGTGAAATATTTTTAAGGTTACCCTAATAGTGCATTGGCATGACACCTTTTTGATGGGATGAATTGGGAAGGGTACCCTGAGGCACACCTTATTTTTGGGGCGAACTATTTTTAAGGTTACCCTAATAGTGCATTGGTGGGACACCTTGTTGATGAGATGAATTGTGAAGGGTACCATGTAGCACACCTTATTGTTAATACTGTTGATTTTTTAGGGGACCATGTGGCCCACCTTGTTGATTAGAAAGGGTACCCTATGGCCCACCTTGTTGTTGGTATTGTTGATTGGGAAGGGGACCATGTGGCCTACCTTGTTGATTGGAAAGGGTACCCTATGACAGACCTTGTTGTTGGTGTAAGTGTGCAATAAGTAAATAATAAATAACTGAAAACACTTCTTAATAAGACATTATATCAAAGATTCAAAAGCAATTAAACTAATTTAAAAGCACAAATCTACTAAAAGTGTCATATTGTTCTCTATCTCTAAAGATTTATTAAGTCACAGGGCTCTCAGATTTGGTAAGCATTGTGACTGTTAAAATGCCAATCTACAGAATGAGATGCTACTAAAATAAAAATGATGTAATCCTATATGATGATTTCTAGATTAAAAGGAAGCTACTGTAATCTAAATTGACATGAAATCCAATAAAAGAAGCTATAGTAAAACTAAGATGTAGCCATGATTATGATTCTACTAATGCTATGATTGCTATTTCTAAATTCTTGAATGCTATTTCTACAAAGTAAGATTGCACAAAGTTGGGATTCAAGGTTCCATTTCCTGTAGATGAAGGTTGTATTTATAGATTTACGAAAGCACAACAAAGGATTGGATTTAATTTGGAGAATTCAATGGTAAGAGATGAAGAATATTGAGCTGATCATGGGAATGGTTTCTCCCCATGAAAACATCAGGACATATGATACGAAGAATCAGAGGAAGGAGATTGAAGAGGATTGCCTACAAGTTTGTCTCCAAAGCTTTCCTGTGAATGCCAAATGAATTAATTAGATATGAAATATCTAATTTTATTGGTGAGATATGATGAGCTGTAGGATTTGAATATTTTGGATTTATTCAAATTTAGGAAGAAATAAGATATTAAATTTAATAAAACAAACTATAGAAGTTTATTTATTAAATTAAATATAGAAGAAATGAACAATTAAATAAAACAAAGTATGTGAACCTATTTATTTAATTAAGATAGAATGATGTGATTTAAAATAGAAGAATTTGATAATTAAATAAAATGGGTATGTGCAGGATCATCATGGAAAAAATAGGCCCTTAAGTGGCAAAAAATTCAAAAAAATCAGAGTTAGACAACTTGACGTAAAAATTTGAATAAATTATCTATATTATTTCAAAAAAATGTAAGAATAGAATCTGTAGAAAATTGAATGTAGTTTCTAAACTACTAGGTTTATTTAAAAAAAATATATATTTGGTGAAAATTGAAATTTCAATGCAGAGTACTTAAATTTTAGGAAAAAATAAGAAGTAGGTGTTTGTCTGACCACCTTAATCATAATAAAATGATAATATTTTTTTATAAGATTTTAAATATAAGTAGAGGACTCATGTCTCGATGTGATGCCAATTTTTTTGTAATTTTTTTCCAAGTAAATAATTAATTATGAATTTTTTATTACAAATTTTAAAAAATATAAAAATCGTATGTCTAACCACCTTAACTTGGTCAAAACTTCATGAAATTCATTTTTTTTTAATCCTATAGTATGTGAAGCATAGATGGACACATGTTTTAGATTCAAAAAATTGATACCATTTGAAAGCTATTGATGTTTTTCAATTAGCATATTAATCAGGACTTAAGTCATAATTCAAATAGAAAATGAATAATAATTATTTATTAAATTTAAAGTAAAGCATAATTTATATTGGTGGAAAGCTGAGAATCTCCTTTAAAAACCTTTTTCATTTCATCAATTTTGGGTAAAAAAAATTGTCAGCCACATGGGCCATCATATCACTTACATATAGCCACTTTTTGGCCCATCATGATCCTACACATACCCAAACAAATTATTAAATTTGTTTATTTAATTAAGATGGAATAATAGAATAATTTAGAAGAATTAAATGTGAACTATGTAAATAAATATTTCTATTTATTTAATAGTAGATGAAATTAAGATTAATTAATCAAATAAGTCGTATTTAATTAATTATATTATCCAGACCATTTTTAGGTGATACATTTTTCCCTTCTTTGAAGTGATGTGTTTACGCATTGCTTCAAAGAAAATTGTGTGTTGCTACTGCCAGTATCGATGAAAAAAATTTAGTATGCCTCAAACATAGATTTTTAGGTGATGATGGATATATGCCCCCTTGGGAGATAAATCGATGAATTTTTTTATTTTTTGGATTTGTTTGGAATTTTTCAAATTTTTATGATTTTTTGAAATTTTGATAATGATGATTTATCTCCTGAAAGAAAAATATTGACTCTGCAAAATTGATTAATTTGATGCACTATTTTTCCTCCTTATGTTTGATGATTTTCAATCATGTCAGTCTTTGATTTGATATTGATTGATGATCTTGTTACATTAGAAGATTATTGAACTCATGATAGGTGAGATTCAATGATTGATTGATTGATTGACCTCATGATAGGCAAGGATCAATGATAGATTGATGATTGACCTCATGATAGGCGAGGTTCGATGATAGATTGATTAACTGACCTCATGATGGGTGAGGTTCATTGATAGATTGATGATTGACCTCATGATAGGAAAGGTTCAATGATAGATTTATTGATTGACCTCATGATAGGCGAGGTTCATTGATAGATTGAAACATTGACCTCATGATAGGCAAGGATCAATGATAGATGATTGATTGACCTCATGATAGGTGAGGTTCATTGATAGATTGATTGATTGACCTCATGATAGGTGAGGTTCATTGATAGATTGATTGATTGACCTCATGATAGGTGAGGATCAATGATAGATGAACTTCATGATAGGCGAGGTTGGATCGATTGATGAACTTGTTGATTTACGATATGTTATGATCATAGGAGGATTTTAGAGTTCTTTAGTCTCGGGAACACTTTCCAAAGACTTGGGACATGATTCCACATCTAGTGCAGGCTGATATAGATATCATCAGTTGATGTGGAAAATCTATAATGAAGATGCAAAACTAATATGAATGCAATCTAATTTAACCATGCAAATCTACATATACAAGCATTGGCATATTAACAATCCATTTATCGTGCTTTTTATCATCATTAAGCTTTTAAAATGTTGGAAGTGAGTACAAGTATCGATGGTATAATTTGGACCATGATGACCTAAGTACTACTTCCATGATTTTTGATATTGCAAGTTAACACAAGCATCTAGGTATAATTAAACGAGATGACCTGAGCATTTCTTTGTAAATATACAAGAATCAATCACTTTCCTATGTGAATTCCGAATGCCATTAGTGATACTTTGTAGAGCACATCTCACAACAATTCACATAATAATAATGATTAACTCACAGACAACAGACAAAGAAAATATCATTCTCCTTCCTAGCTTCTCTAGTTCAATACATCATCGAGTTGCTCCAAAGAAATGATAACAAAGATCAAAGTACAACAATTTAACTTTTTCTTAAAGTATTTCAACCATTATTCAAATTAGATCATCCATATTGATACTGATTTCAACATTTGATATAAATGGTTTCGATGTTTGTTGTATGTTCAATATCGGATCTTCCTATGATCATTGTGTTTGCTATGTTTTTCATATTGTTGTTTGTCCATTTGATTAAGATCAAAGTTTATTGCCCCCAGTGAGTTCAAGATTTTTCCCCCAAGCTAGGGGGAGACATGACCACATTTTCCAAGATATGGGTGATCCCACAATAATGGGTTACAGTTTTTGGCCAAACTTGACATTAAAATCAAGATTTTTCACTAGACATTCACTTTTTTACACCTATAGCAGCTAAACTATTAAGGTTTTGAAGATGAATGAAACTAGTTATTTGTTAGATATTTTGTGTAGATTCTAGTTATATTTTTTAAAAAAAATTAAAAAATAAATTGTGAATCATTTTATGTAATTTTTAATAACTTATTTTTTCTACTAATCAACATTTTTAAAAAGTGATGTTTACTTCGGCCCACGTATCTTTTTTTTATAGATAGGATAAAATTCTAATTTTTAAAATAAATTTTTTTCACACCAATATCTAGGGGATGAATATTTTTTCAGAATTTTTTGTTGCATATTTTTTTTTTAATTAATTTTTCAAGTCAGCGAAATTATAATTTGGACAGAGGTGTGCTTCGGCCCGCATAACTTTTTTTGTATTCATTTGAATTAACTTATTATTTTTTTGTTGGAATAAGGACATTAATACCTAGTGCACATATATTTTTTAGAATTTTTTTTCTCTATTTTTCAAAGAATTTGATGTTCATTGAAAATCCTACATTCACAAGAAATAAAAAATAAATATAATAATAAAATTAAACATATTTAAAATTATACTTTTTGGGAAGCTTATAATAAGGGCTGCAGGATTACAAAACATAAATTTTAAATGAATTCATTTGATCACCCAAAAGGTAAATCAAAAGTGGTTTTTTATCAGCATTTTGATACGTGTAGAGGAGACTTGATTATAGGTATGGTTTAAATCTAACAAGGTTCTATCCAAGGGGGTTTGATCTAAGGGGGTTTGATCTAAGGGGGTTTGATCAGCCCTTTTTAATTAAAATAATTTAAATGGAACCTTTAAAGTCATAAATCATTGTATTTTCTAAAAATATGTGATTTCAGGCAAAAATCAGGATGTCCCAAAAAGTGTAACCCATTATTGTCGCAGCACCCATTTGTACATGAGATTTTATTGCACCTTTTTCAGATTTTATGATTTTTTGTATTTTTCTGACTTTTTTACTTTTTTGGTATTTTTCTCTTTTTGCGGATTTTTTGATTTTTGATTTTTTTGGATTTTGTAGGTCTTTTTTTTGGATTTTTCAAGATATTTTGAGATGAAATGAGATGATATGATTGATTGAAGGAACAAGATGCCCCATAATAGGGGTAATGCAACCATGGATAAATGATAGATCAAAATGAAAGATTCTCTACGAAACATGTCACACAAGGAACATATCTCTTGTCAAAAGATGATAATGGTTGATTGATTAAGATGCCAGGAATGATTGATTCCATAAGGAATGATGATGATAAGTAATTAGGATCACTAATTTCCTCTAAGTACAATAAGATTGATGATTGTTGATGATTGATTGAAAAAAGATATGAGGATTGGATAATGTTTTACAGCTAGGCTCAAATATGATTTGCATGATAAGATTCAAGGTTGCAAAGGGACATGATGACATGTATTTTGATAAGCTAGGAGATATGGAATAGAAGAAATGAAAGGATAAAGATAATGAATAGGATGATCAAGATCAACTAGATAAGATACATACACAAGGCCCAAGTATTTTTCCCCTATTCCTCATCAAGACCAAGGAAAGAAAGAAAGGATGTATTTAGTAAGAATGATGGAATATGGATAAGATGAAAGATATGGTATGGAAGATATGGATAAAGCATATAGGATAAGATATATGATGTTCAAGAATATCCTTAACCTTGTCAATATCAAAGGTGGAAATGTAAGGAATGAGCATAGAAAGGATAATGACCATGAATGATAAGATGGATGAAACTTGTCTCTAAGTGTAGAGTGCAAGAGGAATATGGAAGATAGGATATGGATGATAGGCAGATGGAGGAAGGAATTAAGAATCAAGTTTCACAACCAAATATCCCTCTAATAAACCATGGCAATGGGAATTAGAATCCTAAGTGTTGGTAGATTAATGATATGATGGAAGAATCTAAGGACTTATGCAAAGTTTTGGATTAAAGGAGAATGATGGGGGATGAATGTTGGATAATGGATAGGATTTTGTAAGGAATGTTGATGGATAGATGGAAAGGATGGAAAGATCAACGTTGGCACACACCTTGAAGGGTGGTGGAGTGATGGAGGAAAAATGGATTTGGAAGGTGATCTAGGTTATTAAATGGAAAATTGGAGGGAGCTTTTGGATTAGAAAATTTTGATTCCAATTTAGATTTTATTGCTTCTATAAGACTTTTAGGAATCCACATGACTTTTGGCTTTGATGTTTACTTTGTGGCCCTTTGTGGCCTTTGAAATTTTTATTTTTGATTTATGGACCTTTGTGGTCTTTGAAAATTTCCTTTTTTTCTTTGATGGGCCTTTGTGACCTTTTGAAAATTTCTTTTGATTTTGGATCAAATTTTCTTTTATTTTTGCATGTCTCTTTGAGGAGACATGTTGATCCTTTGATACATGTGGATATTGATATAGAAGCTTTTGATATTTGGCACCCAAATTGCTTCCAAGATCAATGGGAGGGGTGGATTGAGATGAATGATATGGAGGTATTATGGATGAGTTAATGTGGGTAGAATTTTGAAAGGGCATCAAGGATGTGTGCCTTTGTTGTTCTTGAGAAATAGGATATGAACCTAGGATAGAGGGAAGGTTTGATGGACTAGGATGAGGACCTAGGATAGATGGAAGGTTTGATGAACTAGGAATATAATCAAGGCCGTGGTGATATGGGTTTCTTTGAATAGAAAGGGGTTCTAGGATACCTTGTTCATGAAGGCCTAATCCTTTTCCTTTGTAATTCATAATTTGACACATTTTTTTACCAATGGATATGTATTGTTTGTGAAACAAGATTCAATTCCATTTTGAGGAGGATATGATATAGATGAGAGGATAGGTGTTGGAAGTAAACCAAAATGGATAAAAGTGGAAGATCCCAATTTATAGGTGTGGGGTTCATGGATAGCTTGAATAGGTGTGATAGGCTCTTGACATGGGGATGATGGGGTGTTTTGATCTTGACTTGGAAAATGATCATGAGGTGTAGGAGAGGAAGTAGCTTGATCATGAAAAGGATAAATATCTTCATGGGATGAAAGGGTATCATTGAATGGAAGCATATCTTGATCTTGATGAGGAAGGGAATCATGAGATTTTGTAGAAAGCATGTCTTGATCATTAGTTGGTAAGACATCATTAGATAGGATGGAAGAACTATCATGCTCTTGTGATGCAATAGAATCATGAGATGGTATGGATTGATTAGATGATGTGGAAGAAGAACTTGGAAGGATACTTGTCTCTTGAGATGGAAGGGAATTATTTTGGATGAAAAGTGAAAGGAGGGGATCATCATAAGATTCTTGAGAAATGGGATCTTGATCAAAGATTGGAATAATTTGTGAAATTTTGATATCATTGGATGGAGTGGAAAGAATATTTTGATCTTGATGTGTAGGAGAGTCTATGCTAGCATTTTGGATTGTGAAATTGATATGAATCATTGGATGTTGAAGATATGATAGAAGAGGATGATTCGATGGAATTGTTAACTTGAGTGAAAGAATCTTGAGGTTTATTTTTCCTTATCATGGATGGAGATAAATGCGTGACATGATAGGATTGCTCAATATTATTTTTGTTTAAGGACTTAGATTTGGGCTTATTGAAATTTTGTAAAAATTCAAAGACATTGAACTTGGATGATGTAGTTTTTGGTGAAGGTATCATGTTCATTGTTTGGTCAAGAGGATATGGGTAGATGTTTGGTAGAAAATATCTTTCTGTGGTTTCTCTTTGTATGTCTTGGAATTGTTGTTGAAGGTTTTCCATCTGTTGAGTTAAAGTATTCAATTGATCCTCATCTATTTCAACCATGGTGGTTTGAGTTTCAATTTCTTGTTCTTTGGATTTTTAGTCTTTGTGACCTTGTTAAAATGGACATACGAGCATTATTGTTTTCAATAAACTTTTGGTCTTAGTTTGGTATAGTGTCAAGGATATTAACTCAAGTCAAATAGAATGATACATTCTATTGATTAGACTAAGTTGATAAGTTTGATTATACGGTTTTGTTTCTTTGATTTAGGATGACTGATACTGGAATTTAACTTACTAATCAAATGTGTCTGATTGAGACACTTTTGGATGGTAGATCTTAGTTTGATTTGAACAAATTCAATTGTAAATTCCAATTTATCCAGGTTTAAGACTCTATTTTGATTTAGGAATGTTTATGTTCTAATAAAAATCCAAATTTTGATAACTTTCTAACAGGGGTTTCCAATAGCTTTTTGTTTTCTTATTTTCTTTCTATTTTTTAGGATGATCTTATCTAAATTAATGTTTTGAAAACACAGCAAGCAATTGTAAAATTGTTGTTTTTAAGTCCCAGAATCTAAACAATAAGTGTACATGCAAGAATCAAACATGATCCCTCTTGATTTCCACTAGTTTTTTTAACAAATAATACACTTCAGGTAGACTCACTCTTAAGTTCAAAAAGGTCATCATTATACTCAACATCCCACATCTTAAAATTGCATCGACTCACACAGTCGTGTCACCCCCCTAGAGGGTGCCTGTGTTTTTGTCTTTTCTAGGTGTGTACTCAAAGTTAAATTTCTCGATCCCTTGAGCAAGCAGTCCTTGGAAATTATATGGTGAGTGTATTGGAGGAAGATTCTTCCCTCGTCTTGCACTATGAGTATTACAATGTCCGGTTACTGACTCAGCTGGATTCTACACTATGGTTCATAGATAGGGTTTCCATTCAGAGTGGCAAATGATAAACTCCCTCAAGAGACCTCCCAATCTTTAGAACAAATATTTTGGGGATGGTTATCTAGCACACTTCTAGTAAATGTGGGTTTCCCCAGATTCACTTTTATTTTATTGTGGGTTGGAAAACCTGGCTTTGGTTTGTTCCCACTCAGGTCATTCCCATAGGGTAAGTACTTTTTCCCACTATGACAAGCCTTCTAAAGGATTTAACAAAGCATAAAGTGCATGAAATTAAAATATGAGTCTGGCATTTTGATCACCTAGTTAAGGGGAGAGCATAGGCCTATCACCTCACAATTAGAGTAAACAATGTTTAGTTTTAAAGCTCAAATGATAGTTTTCTATTCTATGTGAAGATATTGCTTCACAAAAGACATGATGTTTATTTTAACCAAGCTAGCAATGTATGATGACTACCCTAGGATTGGTGTATTTTAATCCAAATGACTACCATTGGATTGGTTCATTTTAATCCAAATGGCTACCCTAGGATTGGTTCATTTTAATCCAAAACCAAAAACTACTGAGCTTCTAATGTTCTTTTTAACCAACTTTGACAAAGCTTGTGTAGATGGTTAATTTTAAGCCCAAAGTAATGGTAGTTGGTCATAAAGAATGAATGAAAAATAACATATGATGGGTTATTTTCCCATGAGTGTTTGAAAACACTATTACAATGGATATCAAATGTTTTTTTTCTTTCACTTCAATGCTCCATGTTCCTCTTAAAACATGAAATAAATGCTCAAAATGTTAGATATGGCCATTTTAAGATTGACTGTCAAAGTGTTAAAACAGAGGTCATAAGCGCTACAAAATTTATCAGAAGCGCTATTTCATTAAAAGTGCTAAAATAGAGGTCAAAAGTGCTTCAAAATTTATCATAAGTGCTAATTCATTAAAAGCGCTAAAACAGAGGTCAAAAGTGCTACATAATTTATCAGAAGTGCTAAAGTATCTGGTAAAAGCGCTAAACAATCATTAGAAGTGCTATAATTTTCAATGGATGCGCTAAAATAGTCAAAAGCACTAAAATTTTTGGAGGATGTGCTGAAACAGTCATAAGCACTAAAACTTTTAGTGGATGCGTTATAGAATCCCTCAGTCGCACTAAAAGAAAACACACCTAAATCTTGTACGAACACTTTTCAGAAAAATTGTTAAAATATGGAGTTAGGGCCCCATGGTGGGTGCCAAGATGTAAGTGTGGAATAAGTGAATAATAAATAACTGAAAACACTTCTTAATAAGACATTATATCAAAGATTCAAAAGTAATTAAACTAATTTAAAAGCACAAATCTACTGAAAGTGTCATATTGTTCTCTATCTCTAAACATTTATTAAGTCATGGGGCTCTCAGATTTGGTAAGCATTGTAACTGTTAAAATTCCAATCTAGAGAATGAGATGTTGCTAAAATACAAATAATGTAATCTTGTATGATGATTTCTAGATTAAAAGGAAGCTACTGTAATCTAAATTGACATGAAATCCGATAAAAGAAGCTACAGTAAAACTAAGATGCAACCATGATTATGATTCTACTAATGCTATGATTATTATTTCTATTGATAATATTGCTATTGCTAAATGCTTGAATGCTATTTTTGTAGAGTAAGATTGCACAAAGTTGGGATTCGGGGTTCCATTTCCTGTAGAAGATTGTATTTATAGATTATCGACAACACATTGTGACAGGGCAACATAGCAAAGGCTTGGATTTAATATGGAGAATTCAATGGTAAGAGATGAAGAATATTGAGCTAATCATGGGAATGGTTTCTCCCCATGAAAACATCAGGCCAGATGATAGGAAGAATCAAAGGAAGGAGATTGAAGAGGATTTCCTGCAAGTTTGTCTCCAATTTTTTCTCGTGAATTTGCCAGTTGAATTAATTAGATATGAAATATCTAATTTTATTGGTGAGATATGATGAGTTGTAGGATTTGAGTATTTTGGATTTATTCAAATTTAGGAAGAAATAAGATATTAAATTTAATAAAACAAACTATAGAAATCTATTTATTAAATTAAATATAGAAGAAATGAACAATTAAATCAAACAAAGTATGTGAACTTGTTTATTTAATTAAGATATAGAATGATGTGATTTTAAATAGAAGAATTTGATAATTAAATAAAACAAAGTATTAAATTTTTTTATTTAATTAAGAAGGAATAATAGAAGAATTTAGAAGAATTAAATGTGACCTATGTAAATGAATATTTCTATTTATTTAATAGTAGATGAAATTAAGATTAATTAATCAAATAATTCATATTTAATTAATTAGATTATCTAGACCATTTTTAGGTGTATACAATTGGTACCATTGATTGGGAAGGGAACAATATGACACACCTTGTTGATGGTACTATTGTGGAAATTCCCCTTGTTGATTTTGTACATTTTTGGAAGGGTCAATATATGAAGTGTTTTTGGGGCATGTATTGTCCTGTTGGTGGGTTATTACCTTTTCACATGTATTGAGATGGACCCCCTTGATATTGTTTGGCCACTACTGCTTGTTTGATTTGGGACGGTTTCTTAAACAAAGGGTTATTCGTTGATTGATTTTTACCTTGTGATAAGACAAATGGCATGTTCGGAATCTCCAATGGTTTGGGTATTTCTCTCACAACTGAGTTATCTCCTAAGTGAATGAGGTGAGGATCTTTGAGACCTTCCACATTAAATTCTATATGAAAGTTAGCACCACTTTGTGCTAATTTGAAGAAATAAGTATTCATATCCTTTCTTAGGAGTTTGTCCATCAGTTTGAGCACCTTGGGATTGTTAGAATGTTGAGATAATTCTTCATAATTTATCTCTTACTCACTATCCACCTCCAATATGACCATATCCTTGGGATTTTGATTTGATCTATCCATTTCTTCTTGTTTTCTATGAATTTCCTCTTCCTCACTAGGTGATTGGTTTGATGTTGCTTTAAATTTTGGTTCCTTTTGAGGAGTTACAAGGTCACTGGGTCTATAACCCCATGGGTCACTTCCTTTGTTTAGGGTGTTTGTTGGGGGTATGCTAGTGCTACTTTTGTTGGCCTCCATTTTTTTTCTATGTTGTGATCTCATAATTGTCTTAAACAAGTTCCAAGATTTTTGTGAAGATTTGGTGACTTCTAACTATGGAATAAAAGAATGCTTTTTTTTTTGGATTTTCTATTTTAAGGAAATGAAATTGTGTTTATTTTTGAGATTTTCTATTTATTAAACGATGATACCTATTTCCACATATTTGTTGGTAATACAGGCCTTTTGGGTGCAAGATTGACTTTTCTCTTTTGTTTTTCTAGGATATTTGTTGAATTTCTCAACTAGGTTAGTGTTTCTTTTGTATCAAATATGAAGCTCCTTAAACTACTAATAATATGTGTTTATTCATCCTCAATATGCTCAAATTTTGGTTGTATGATAGGTGTTGTAATGTTTGGTTGTTGAATTGGAGCAATTGGATGTCAAATGGTCATAAGGTGAAATGATGAAAATGTTGGTGTTTTGATATGGTTTTTTGTGATTCTCAAGACCCTAAGGTTTGAGTGATGTTTTGGGATGATGCTATTTTTGGAACTCAAAATGTTGAAAGACTTGGATCAATATTTCACTTCTTTTTCTAGAGGATATGTTACGGGAAATTCACTTGAACTAGCATTGAGGTTCAAGAAAATGTTGATATCTTAGAAGTGCGAGTGAAGGAATGATTCAAGTTGTTTGTTTTTATTTTGATTTCTAATAGTAGTTTGATGAGGTGTTGAATTTTTCAAATGGCTAATGGACTATTGTAAATTATGACATGTTTTGGGAGTCTAATTTTTTCATTTCTCAAAAGGATTTATAACTAGTTTTGGATTGGTTTTCTAATTTTCACCAAAAAATAGAGCAAAAGCAATAGGTTTGAAGCAAAAGTGGTAGGTTTCAAGAAAAAGTGGCTAAAAAAGTCAACTATGGCTAGATTATGGTCAAGTGCAGCCCAATCAAAATGGCGAATGCAGTAAAAAATTTTAAGTGTGGCCTCTATGTCAAATTTTTGATCTGATGAACAGTGAGTACAAAAGCAAACTTTTTGGTTAAAAGTGGCCAATATAAAGTCAACTGTGGTAGAGCAAAAGTGGTAGGTTTAAAGAAAAAGTGGCTAGAAAATTCAATTGTGGTTAGATTATGGTCAAGTGTGGCCAAATCATAAAGCCGAATGCAATAAAAATTTTCAAGTGTGGCCTCTACGTCAAATTTTCTATTTGATGAGTTCAGTGAGGGAAAAAGAAATTTTTTTGATTAAAAGCAGACAGTATAAAGTCAACTACAGCTAGGAAAATATGTCAACTATGACAATATTAGGAGCAACTGGGGAAATTTTAGAGCACGTGCATTCAGCTTTCTCAAAAATGCTAAATTTTCATTAGTAACTGTCATAAGATAGAGAGAAAAAGCACCAAGTTTTTGGAAAGTGCGGCTATTTTTTGGTCAAGTGAGGCAAAAATAGAAGCAAAAGTGGCCTCTATTTAGTTTTGTTTCCCATTTTCTATATTAGTAGCAATTTAGATGATTTTGTGCAGTTTTGGATAGCTTTGTTTGATCTATTTTGAGATTTTGGAAAATGATATCATGCAACACAACAATCAAAACTATTTGACCCTAAATATCTATAACTTTAAATGCATTTCCTTCCAAAAAAGCTCAAAGGTTTTGGAAGTCAAAATGCTAAAAGCTATAGTTCCCAAGGTTTACTTTGTTCTTAATGTGACTTAAAATGTGAGCCTAAACATTTGAAAACCTTCAAAGATATTTGTTTAAGATATCTTTTAGGGAGTGCAAACATAGGGCTCTTTTAAAAGTATTCGCACTAAATTCAAAATGTTTGATGTTTGAGAACCATGTTAAATAATTGTTTTGATGTGTTCATTTTAATTCAAGCAAATGTTTGATGTTTCAAAGTAACCGAAAGGTTTTGGAAACTTTGTAAAAATAGTTTACACCCTAGGGATAGAAACTTCCTTCTAGGTGGGCTTACCTCATGCCCCAAAGCGATGATTTTACATGCAATGAATGGAGAGGTTTTTATGCCCAACCATATGTTGGACTTGGTAAGTAACTTCTCATAATCAAAGTTTTGATGCACCACTTCAAAGAATTTTTTTGGCTAAAAAGGGGTGGCTTCTACAACATTGATTTTTAGTCACATTTTTGGGATTTTTTCTAGTGTCTATACATGCAATGATTCACTCAATTAAGATTTCTCCTATACCTTGTGTATTTTTATGTATCTCATTGATACTGAGGGAGACTTTTTTCGATATAGAACATTTGTACTAGGTGGTTGATGACTTTCGTCACACCCACAATTATTTATATAGCGGACCAAAACAAAATTACTACTACGGTCATTCCCTCTAACAAATTGGGAGGTATACCCTCTAAAGGTATGCTTTGAAATGTAAACAATGTGTGAAACTTAAGATGTTTTTTGTCACCCAAGATCACCAAAAAGGCACAGGGGGAGAGGATAGACACCTAATTTTCTAAACATAAAATACATAATATAGACTTCATTGCAATGTTCATTTTAAGGCTCATGAAAACTTAAAATAAAGAAAATAGAAATAAAAAATAAAGTAAAACAAAACAAAAAGTGTGTATGTCAGATAATAGTTTATTCTTTTTATGTGCACCAAATTGAAGTATTCTATATTTCAGACAAAAGGATAGTAATATGCAAAATTAAAAAGCATTTGTCCAATTTTAATCACCAATTTGAAGGGTTTCTAAAACCTTGTCTTATTTAGTCAACAAAAATAAACTGATCATTTCGTCAACATATTGAAAGTGTTTGGTCAAAAGAAAACATTTTTTAGAGCACCAAAAGGAATTGTTTGTTCTAAAAAGCTTTGAAAAAATCCTTTTTAGAGAACCAAAATGAAAGTGTGTGGATTTGTCGAGTTCTTTTTATGCACCAATTGAGAGCATTTGCTAAGCTAGAAAGCTTTAAAAAGTTTTTTTTAAGGCACTGATTTGAAATTTTACGAAGCTAGAAAGCTTTGAAAAGTTTGTTTTAGAGCACCAATTGAAATTTTTCTAAGCTAGAAATCTTTGGAAAGTTCATTTTAAAGCACGAACTAAAAGCATTTGGATTTGTGGGGTTGTTTTTATAGCACCAAATTGAAGTTTTCTAACTATGAAAGCTTTGAAAAATTAAAATCTTTGACCGTTCGCCTTCTCTACAATAAATGTGTTAATTTTTCTTGGATAAAAACATGTCATACTTCTACAAATCTTGCATAAACAACATTAGCACCTGTCAAACATCCTAACCAAATGACCGTTAGTGTTAGAAATTGAAAACGTGTAGATGAAAAATTCAAAAGTAGCTTCTATTTTTAAGTACAAGTGATTGAAAAACTCAAGTGTGCCCTTGTCATTTTTGCAAAAGCACCAAAAACATCAAAGGTGGCTAGAAAAAAGTCAAGTGAGGTAGAAATGTGAAATTGACCATGAAAAATTATTGTATCCTATGACTACAAACTTTTCTAGTGTGTTTTCAAAACTTGCAACATCAAAATTTGGTCATAAAATAGTTAGTGCTAAGGATCGTGGTCCCATCGAGTGTGCCAAAATGTGTAAGGGGGAAATCGGATGATGCAATAAGAAAATTGAGTGAATTAAACTAATCTAATCCAAGCAAAAGCTAAGATTCATGCCCATTACTCACAAAATGAATGATATTGAAATTATTGAGTTCAATGAACTTAAAGAAAAAAAATCAAACATAAAAAGCTCAAAAGAAAGTTTTGTTTTTAAGCAAGTATGGATGAAAAAATCAAAAGAAACTTCTATTTTTAAGCAGAAGCAGTTGAAAAACTCAAGTGCACCCCTGCCATTTGGGCAAAAGCACAAAAAACATCAAAAGCAGCCAAAAAAAAATCAAGTGTGGTAGAAATGCGAAATAAACCGTGAAAAATTCCTATATCTTGTGCACATAAAAAACTTTTCCAGTGCATTTCCGAAACCTATAACTTCAAAATTTGCTCATAAAATGGTTAGCGCTAAGGATCATGGTCCCATTGGGCATTGCTAGAATGTGTAAGGGGGAAATCAGATGATGCAATAAGACAAATGAATGAATTAAAACTAATCTAATTCAAACAAAAGCTAAGATTCATGCCCATTAATCACGAAATGAGTGATATTTAAATTATTAAATTCAATGAACTAAAAGAAAAGCAATCAAAGAACATAAAATGAATTCAATTAACTAATTTCATTAACCATCTTGTGTCAAAGTGTGTTTGTGAAGAAGTTCAATTTTATGTGTCAATGTCAAGCCTCCATTGTGTGTAGAAAAAGCTTCAAGAATGTGCAATGTCATTGATTGAAGATATGTGTAAAGCTTCAAAAGGTCAATTGTGATTTCTGCATTACTTCGTCATGCAAATGATGTTGATTCTCCAATCATTTTTGAGGAAGAAGATGATTATTATATAGATTTTGTGTTTTGAAATGAACACTCAAGATCGCATAGTAGAATATCCAAATCAATGATTGAAATATCTTGAGAGGATTTAAATGGGAATAATCAGTGTATTTGATCATGTAATCAATGTGATTGAAAAAATCATTTGAGAGTTTAGTGGCATTGAGGAAATAGATTAAATAATCTATGGAATTGAATAATAGGTTGATCTGTTAGGAAATAGATTGATCAGTCAGCCAATTAGATCAAGCAATTAGGGTATCGTAATTTTCTCAATCATGAAAGTGGGTGAGGATAATTAATTAATTGATTTAATTAATTAATATTTTTGGAGTTCAACATGCAAATCATGTTTGAATTTTACAAAAAAACTTGTATTTGTTTGATTTGACCTTTCTGGATGATGTTTTGAATAATTTATTCAATTATTCAAGTTTAGGGGAAAGTGATTATGTAAACTATTAAGTGGTAATAACTTAATTGACTTAGGGGAATATGGTAAATTAGAAAAATATTTAAATAATTGATGCTATTTAATTAATCAGGAGGACTAAAGTTAGATTAGGACTATATTAAATAAGTGAAATTTATTTTAATTAGTCAAAAATGATGGAAAAGTGAATTAATTAAATATGTATTATTATTCAATTTATAGAGTAAATTAGGGTTTTTGATGGATTTGATGTGAAATGCAGTGATATTAGGTGATAATGATGTTGAAGATGAGAAAATGTCATTTAGGATGTGTGATATGCATTAGGTCATTTTTACATGTCTACAGGAATATTCCTCCAAGATGCTTTGTAACCACCATCGACATGTGTCCACCTCAATAGAATAAAATTAGAATTTGTAACAAGAAATAGATATTAAATATTTATCTCTCATATCCCCTAAAAGACTTTCCAAATAATATGGAGACACATGATTATGAATTTGGAATGTAGGATTAATGTCAGCTATCCTAACATTTTAGAAAATTTATAAGAGAACCCCCTTGACTTTAAGTTAATCCCAAAGTGTAGGAGAGATTACCCAATCTCATAGTTAAACTTTAAATTATTTTTGTTTGTGGATGAGCCTCTATTTACCACAACCCATGTGTAGTCACCAAGATTAATATAAATAACCTTAATATCTTTCCTAGGAGTTTGTAGATGCTTGCCAATGATTAGAAGTAGAAATAAGTAGATAAAACACTTCAATTTCTTTATTTTGTATGAACATGAATAAGGTCACATCTTCATAGATAAATATTTCACCACTCTTAAGGAAATCAATTGGGTAATTTTTTATTCCATTTTCTGATTTTTTGGGGGATTTTTGCCTATCCAAAACCTACATAAGTAGTGAACTCACCAAACTTGAAAAAAAGAAAAGTTCTCAAGCTTGCACATAAGTCTATATTTTTCCATGGGATTCTCTAAAGCATCATAGGTCTTAAACAACCTTGCATACAAGCACTTGATTCTCCAAAATCTAATTCATTCTCATGAATTGACTCCTTGACTAAAATGGAGTAAAAAAGACCTTCATAATTTTAGTCAATATCTAATTTTCAAATCATCTTACCACCTAATTTGACTCTTTTAGTGAACTATTTTTTTAATAGAAAAATCCATCACTTTGACATGCTAAATTTATCATTTAAAAGTATCATTTGTCATTTTCCCAAGGTTTCTACCTCCTTAGACTTGCTCACACATATAGTTCTATCACTTGGAAAAATGAGCATAAGAGTAGTGAGTGAGATATTGATAATTAAAATAATTTCTAAATTAAATGAAATAAATTATTGTGATATACCTAGCTTAAGGTTTGATGATGGAGAAGTGATGCTCCAAATTTCAAGAACCAATTTACCAAATATAGGGATTTTTGTGGCTAACTTAGATAAAAAAATCTCTTATTTTTTAAAATTGTCTATTATGTGTACTAGCTCATCTCCATGAATATGGATTTTATTGTAGCATTGATTTGAATTGATGCATACATATCTAAACTAGAAAAAGATAATATAATATAATTCACTAGCTTTAATTTTTGGTATTTACCTATTGTAAGGATAAGTAGTGTTCACAAACACCTTTGAGGAATCTATCATATTGCAAGGGTTGTGTTTTCATTGGTCATACTCCTAACCGAATGACTTAATAGGTTTGAGAAAAATGACCGAGGATAACAAGTAAACATGCAATGGTACTATGATGAGATGTTCTAATGTAAACATTAGTGTATATATTATTTCATGCATTATGCATATGGACATTTATACATGGTGCTAATCCTAGTAGGATGTCCCATTTAGTGAGAGTTAAAGATCAACACCTCATGCAATTTTTGAAGAAGTTAACTCACTACAAATCCTTGTTAGTGGGATCTAACTACCTAGTCTCCTCCCATCTTTCTTCCCTTCTTCCTCTATATACATCCCATTCATGTCTAATTTATATGATGATTTATCCATTCTCATGCATTATTTTCTTTCATTCTTTAGTTTTCATCTCATCACAATTAGGAGCATGCATTTTCTCATCTTACATGGATCGATCTAGTACTAACTTTATGTCTAGATATATTGGAAAAATTATACATGATATCAAAGCCAATACATGGTTCTGATTGTTAGGTTCATTAATCCTCAGATTATATTTTAAAAATGTAATCATATGCATTATTTATATTTGCTATTTGTTTTTTTTTGTTTCTACGTGCATTGGTATATTGTGGATCTCCTTCAGAGTGTTTAGAGGTTGTTGATTTATCATTTTTAAGACCATTCAAGGTTGACTGATGTATCTTGTGTTAAAAATTAAGGCATGAAAGAGGGTTGAGGGGTGATCTCTATTGTAGGTTGATCATTGTGAAAGGGTTGCCCAAATCACTAAAGAGGTTGTTGAAATCACCATAGTTGCCACATTTTGTCTTGTGTAGGTTGATATGAGAGGAGGACATATTTTTTAAGGCAACACTTTTTTCTTCTATAGGCCACATTTTATCTTGTGTAGGTCATATTTTTTATTCTATGAAATTTATGTTTTGTGCTATATGCAAGTCAATTTATTTCTTTAGGAAAATTTTTACTTTGTGCTAGCAGATCTCATTGTGAAGGCTGATTTGGTTGATCTAATATAAATCTCATGGAAGGAGGTCATCAAGTGTATATGATTAAAATATACACAATAGCTTGGTGAACTATTCCTAGAGGTTTTTAAATTTTTAGGTCAACATTTACATTGGTGTTACATCATTAGGAAGAGAGGGGAGGAGAATCCACCAAATAAACTTAGCTCCTAGTTACATGGTGTGAACACAAGAAGGCTAAAACCTAGTGATTCCTACTAGTAAGGGCTTAAGTGTACAACCCCCTTTCCATCCTCTCTATTTTAATTTTTGAAAGGAATTTTTTTTAATTAATTAAAATTTAAAAAGTTAACATAGGGAAATAATGAAATTTTTATAATCCTTAGTTGGCAACTCAAATTGAACTGTGTCATTTTAATTTTTTTTACCGAATGCATTAGAAGCATTATTTCACTAAAATTATAAGCACCCATTTTATTCCATTGGACTTGTCTATGCAATAAACATATAAAGTGCTAAAATTTGTATGGATCTCAAATATTGAATCAAGGGGATGTTGTGTGTTATGTGTTGTGTGTTTTATGTTGTGTGTTGACTACTTTCTACTTTCTTTTTGTAATTCATTTCTACATCTCCTTTTTGCAATAAATTCACCTTAAGCATGGATTCAAATTAGATTTCCACACCTTTAATAAATTTTAATTATCATGATTGAAAGCTAAAAGTATAACTTGTGCTAAAGAACAAAGGGTTGATTAGGGTAATAATGGACACTAAGAAATAACCTATTGCTAAGGGGGCTAAAGAAAAGTGGTTTAACAAAGTTGATCAAACCTTTGGAATTTTTTTTCTTAATAAATCTCATGAAATTCTCTCTTTCATGTAAAATACTTGAATGCAACTAGTGAAGTTTAGCTTGCATTAAAAAAAAAAATGAGAAGATAGATGAAATGAAAGGTCTTGAGTTGGAGAATGAGCTAATACGTTCAAGTTAGCTAGGATACAGTTGTTCAAAAGAATGTGGAATATAGAAAAAGGAGGATCAATTTGTTCTTTCTATACTTTCCAAATTAGGTTTTGACTATTATATGTTTGCATATACCTTTTACTCTACCAAAAAGGCTATTGGAACAACATTAAAGATTCATTCTCTAAATAAATTTATTGTAGAATTGACTAAGAAGTAGGATAAGTTAATACAAATGTGCACATTGAAGTCTTCAAAACCACAAGACCTCATTGCTAGGAATAAGAAACAATAGGATTCAACCAACAAGGGGAATAAACAAAACACTTATAAGGACAAAGAGACTAAAATTTTTTGGAAACTTGAATCCTCTAAAACCAATACTAAAACTTATTGAAATCAAAGGAAACCTATGAAAAAATGACTAAGTGTTCCTATTATAAGAAACTTGGGAATAATAAGCAAAAATTTATGAATAAATAGATTGAGTACCTTTCACATCTTATTGAGAAGCATAACATAGGGGCCCTTGTTCATGAAATCAAACAACCTCATAAGCTCAAGAATCTACTAAGGAAAAGGAAAAAGGTAAAGAGAAATTAAGGACAAGGATAAAGGTAAAGAGAAATTAACGACAAGGCTCTAGTTTCCCCTACATCATCATTAGCTTTGTCTTGAATAATTGAATGAGGTACCTCACACCACGTGGGTTCTTTATAGGCTGATTTTTCCTCAAATCCTTTTAATATGTCTTATATCACTTTGGGTGATGATACTCCAACAAAAATTAAAAGGAGAGGGTTTTTTTGAAGTTTAAGGTCGAACATTCATAGATGTTCTAAGTGCACCTTCTCTTTCACCTAATCTCTTATCATTGTATCATATTACCTACATAGGGAAGGGTAATATAATTCACTTTCCTCTAGACTCGATTGATATTTGAGAGTTACATAGAAACAATTTGTTAGATTTAAGAAGGGCGGATCACCTAGCTAAGTTATACACCTTCTCACAATTTTCACTTGATTTTTCTCCTATAATATTGCTTACTCATTAAGATGGAGTTAACAAAAAATGGTACATGACTAATTTTCTCGCCTTAACTACTACTACCTTGAACAACTTAGAAAAAATAATATGGTTAGAAGGATTCCTAGATTTAGCTTCTTAAGGATCTTTTTGAGGTTTGTACTCTTGGGAATCATCCTGAAGAGAAATTCAACAAAGGAAAATCATGGAGGGATGTACATAAGTTTTGGATATTTATCAAAGTGATGTATCAGGGATATTTCATCCATCCATCTTTTAATAAGGTGAGGTATGCTCTCACTTTCATAGATGACTTCTCTAGATACACATGGGTCTACTTCCTTTGGCACAAGTATAAAGTCTTCAACAACTTTCAAGACTTCAAGCATCTTGCTAAAAAAATTAGGGAAATTCATCAAGGTTCTTCAAATAGATAATGGGGGTGAGTATGTCAACAATAGGTTTGAACAGCTAATAGTTCCTTATACTACCCAATAGAATGGTGTTGCAAAGAATAAGAATAGATGCTTCAATAGATTACAAATTGTATGATACACTCTAAGGGTCCTACCCCATAATACTAGGAAAAATCAATCAATTCTGCTTATTACATTCAAAATTAGGTTTCTCACAAAACCTTAAAAGGAATCACTCCCTTTGAAGCTTGGATGGGTCAAAAACCATTAATTGAGAACTTAAGGGTCTTAAACTATGTAACCATGGCATGCATATTGAATCAAAACCACAAGGAAATGGAACCATAATCCAGAAATTGCATCTTTGTAGGTTATGAAAATGATGTATGTGAAAGGTTATCATCTACTCCACCTAACCACACATGAGTTGTTTGTTGAGAGGGGTGTTAATTTCCAAGAGATTCTTGTTGAATCTACACTTTTCATTTCTCCTTGTATTGTGGACTCATTTTCTATGATGATTCTTCTTACAATTCAAACCATTCACAATATGGGTTAGTTGATAAGTGCAAGGCACGTTTCGTTGCCAAGGGTTTTATATAGGATGGAATTAACTAGACAAATACCTTTGTAGCTATGGCCAAGATGACTTCAATCTAACTCAAATTTTCTATTGTCACAACACATGGTTGGGATGTGCATTTAATGGATGTGAAGAGAACATATCTTCGTAGAGGCCTTGAGAAGGAGATATACATGGAACAACCACCAAGGTTTTTAAGGATTAATCTTTAGTTTTTAGACTTGGGGAATCCCTCTATGGCCTCAAATAGGCCACTCAAGATTGCTATGCCATAATAGGCTCATTCCTATTGGTTTCAAGTTTCAATCAGTACCACTTAGATCCCAATGTATATCTCTTGTGGCAAGATGATTCATTATTGATGCTAGTACTTTATGTTGATGATATTTTGATCACAAAGAGCTCTTCATCCACTATTAAAACTATGAATTCAGCTCTATAAGATAGATTTAACATGATAACCTTGGGTTTGTTGAATTAATTCCTTGGTATTGAAATTTTGTAGTTCAACTCAAGTATTATTCTTGCACAACCAAAGTATACTCTTGATATACTTGTTTAGTTTCACATGATTGATTGTAAGAAATATTTGATTCCCTTTCTATTTGGAATCAATATTGAGGCTAATTGTACTACACCATTGGTCGATGCTACTTTATATTGATACATCTTTGGTAGTCTCATCTATTTTACTCATATCAGGCCTAATATTTCATATGCAATAGGCATGGTTTTTAGATTCATACAGGAGTCTCATGAGCTACATTAGAACATATATGAGAGAATCCTTCACTACCTTTAGGGTACTCTCATATTTGATATTCACTACTAATTTCGCATAGAGGTTCACTTGGTTAGATACACGATTTTAGATTGGTTTGGTGATACTCAAAATTACAAGTCCACTTCAGTTTATAGTTTCTCACTAAGTTCTAGTCCTATCAATTAGTCTAGTAAAAATTGAAGTTTATTGCTTTATAATCTATAGAGGCATAGTATAGGGGATTTTATAATGCAACTACTAAGACTCTTTGGATTATAGTAATTCTCACTAATCTTGGCATTCCTTTCAGACATCATATATCCATTTGTTGTGATAACCAAAGAACCATCTAGATATGCAAGAATGTGAGCACCAATAGAAAAAACACATAGATATCCATATGTATTAGATTCAAGAGCTTATTCATGATTAGATGATAAACCTAGTCTTTTTCTAGTATTCAAAGAAAATTATTGAAATTTTCACCAAACCTTTTACTAAGAGAAAGTTCATTAATCTACAAGCTCTTCTAGGAGTGTAGTCTTCTTTAGAGGTAACATCATATTTGAGGGGCACTTTCTAATCCTCTTCACATTTTTCTCCCTTTTAGGGGGAATTTTTCCCACTAATTTTTCTCCCTTTCTCCACTTTATGAGTGATTGCATTGTACTTGGGTACCTCATTAGGCCTAGTGGTTGAGACATTGTTTCTTTGTGTCCACCTTAGATATGTATAAGGGGGGACCGTGTTAGTGTATATATCATTGCATGTATTATGCACATAGATTTACACATGATGTTAAGATTATTTAGGTGTCCCAATTAGTGAGAGTTAGCTTGCCACCTCTTGAGATTTTTGATGAAGTTAACTTGACACTACTCTCTATTAGTGGGAGTCAACTACCAAGCCTTCTCCATAATTATTGATGAAAATTTATTTCATCCTCGGTATATGTATATATAATTCATGGCCTAGTTAATATGTTGATTTATCCATTCTTGTGTATTTTTATCACATTAGTTTTTTCATCTCATAGGTAGGATTGTATGTTTGTTCACCTTATATGGCTTGATCTAATACTAGTATTCTATCCAAATATCTTTGCAAAATTCTATAGTAAATGGTGCTAGGTTCTTTTTATTCTCTAATGTAAAACTCTAGTTGTGCTCAACAACAATTCCCTATGATGTCCTAGATAATCCCTATATGATTTCAAGTGAGTAGTCAATTTTCTTTAATACAACAACCAATCACATAAATCAACATGTGTTAAGTCAATTTCTAATGGCTAGTGAAGTAGTTGGCAACAAATAAATTTGAAGTTTGAGTTCTAAAAGTGAAGGTTTAGATTAACAACTATAGAAGTGACTTGGATCAAGTCTACACTTGTAAATTTAAAGTTCATTTTTTCTAAAAGTCTATTAGAAATAGGAATACAAATTTAGGAACTAATGATGGTAGGAATTACTACTATAGATAGTTAAAATTGACCACACTTAACGACACTTTACTTTACCCTATCATATACATTAATTAAATAAATATTCATTATTTATTTAATTAATTTATCCTTCACTTTTATCCCCCACTTTAATTAAATACTATTTATTATTTATTCAATTAATTTATCCATCACTTTTGTCCATTTTGATTAAATAAATTATATTTAATATTTATTTACTTAGTTTATCTATTTAATAATTTATCCTTCACATTTATCTCCCACTTTAATTAAATAATATTTATTATTTATTTATTTAATTTATCCATCATATTTAACTCCCACTTTGATTAAATACATATTTATTATTTATTTTAAAAATATATCCTTAACCTTTATCCCTCACTTTAAGCATTTAAATATTTGTTATTTATTTAATTAATTTGTCCTTCCACATCACTCTTCTCTAATAAATAATTATATAATTTTATTTTTATTTAATTAATTATTGAGGCGTCACTAGTCATGTGAAAAAAAATTACCAGTGCACTGTAGTTTATAGGGGTGGTTATGTAGTAAAAATAAATAAATATTGGGAGTCACATGGCTTACTAAGACCTTGTCTACACTTACTACAAAAGTCAAACTAACTTTGAATCTCATCCATCCATTTTATACATCTTCAAATCTCAACCATTCACATAAGGATATGCTCTAATGCACCACCTAAACCTAGCTCTTATCTCTCATGTGACATTTGTCACATGACTACAATTTTAATCCAAACCCTAATCCTCAATAAATCCTAGCCATCCATCAACCAATCTATTTCAGCCATTGATTTTCCTCTTCGAAATTCTATAAATGAGAGGCCTCTCATCCCATTTGAGCATCCACTTTCATTTTGGCCTCATGTTGCTAAATTTTTTATTGGATCATCTATCATCATAGCTTTATGTTGTTGCATTTTCTATTGATTCCATCTTCATCATACTCTAATGTTATCCATTTGATCATTCATCATATCTATTATACCATCATGTAGTTGATTTCATAAGCACTCACATTCTTCTATCAACATATCAAAAGAGCAAATCAAATGGAGCTAAGGTGCACTCTACTTCAATTTTATTTGAGAAAAATATTGTTTTAGATGAAGGTATTTTGTTTGTATTGCATTATTTCTATGTTATCTATTTTTAATCCTTTTTTTGTCTCCAAGTACAAATTGAGATATAGAATGTCAGAAGTGAATTTCACATAATTATACCTCTTGTAAATTGATTATTATGTTATTTATTTTTAATCTTTTTTTAAGTCTTCAAGTACAAATTGAGATATAGAATGTCATAAGTCAATTTCACATAATTATACCTCTTGTAAATTGATTATTACATTCACTGCCAACATTTCACGGATGCGTCAACAATTCACTGTGGGAAAATTCACTCCTAGCAAAAAATTAACCGCCAAAAATTCATGCAATTAATTTTTGGCATAGTGAATTGTCATGGCGGTGAATTTTTCCTCGATGAATTGCTGACAGTGAATTTGCCATATGCCATTTTTTTCTAACAAGATATTGATGAAACCCCACTCCTTTGTTGTGCCCTCCCTAATATCCAACGGTTAAACTCGCCACCTTCGCTAAGTTAGACCACCCTTGAAATGTGCCCATTCCAACTAATTCTAGAAATTAGCATGGGGACGCGCAACTAGTGGTTGGATTTGAAACTCGGCATTATCATTGCAATTCCACAAAAAGTGAGTTGTGATTCCACATGAGACCATTGCTCTACCATGGCTTCTCTCCCAGATATTTGATAATGGCTCTCAACTCTGCTCAAAAAATATTTCATGTCAGTTACATATCAGCAAAGTTCAGGTAACCTCCATTCTTCGTCAAGAAGGTAGAAATCTCTTAGTTAAGATTTGATGATTGTACAAGCTAAATGAAAGGAAACTCCAGTGTGGACTTCTTAATCTGAATTCATAACCCAGATAAGTCTCTGGGTTAATCCATGACCCAATAAAAACCATGAACATCTTTGTGAGCAATCTACATGAAATAGTTGAATCTAGCAGAAGGGTAAAATACAAGATCTGTTAAAATAGAAGGGTAAAATACAGTCGTAACATTCGTTTGCTAATATATTGAAGTGTCTAATTTTCAGAACATAGTCTTATATTTAAAACAAGGGCACCCACAGAGCGCACAATCACCATATTTACAATACATGTTATTAGTCTCTACATAAACAATAAATGGATTGACCACAGCTCTTTAAAAGATGTTATATACCAAATCTTTACTAATAAAACTTGTGGGTAGTAAGTTATAGAAGATAATACTCCATAGCAATATTCTCAGCGAGGATATCAAAGCAAAGCACCTACAAATCACACAAGAAAATACTTGTAATCTATTTTAATACCTAAGATAAGATCCAAGGGATAATATATAGAAGATGGAACTCCAATACCTGACTTAAACTTGTACCCTGAAGTGAAATGGATTGCTTTCACTTACATTGAAAGCCAGAAAGGGAGGTTGCTTGTGAGCGCCCTTAGAGAGATCTACCATGAAAAACTCATAATCCACTTCCTTCTCATTTAAAAAAGCACACACCATTGCAGTTGCAGAGGATGAATGATAGCCATGCACTTTGACTGAATGGAATGTCTTTGGTCTGCAGTGAAAGAGGATGCGGCCCTGCCCATGTATGTGAAATAGGGCATAGAAAGGAAGGTTCTGACATTCAAGATGGTGGTTATGGTAGTAGAGGGGAAGAGGAAAGCTCTGGAACTGAATCCAGCAACACAGATTTGTATCATCAAAAGATGTTGGAAGCAAATCATCACAATCCTCTTTTGCTGAGAAGGAAATTTAGAAAGTGTATGGCATGAGGAGGAGAATAAAGGGAAAACGTTTAGGAGTGTAAAGAGGCTAAGGGAAGAATTCAAGGAAGAACCTAAGGGAAGCAACCAGCTCACGTAATGAGATGGGACAACAAAGAAAAAAAGAGGAACGTTGGCAGTGCAAAAAAAATCAGCCTATGTGAGAGGAACATAGAAAGGAACCTAGAAGGAGCCTGGCACCTGGGAATTCAAGGCAATGAAAAATAGATTTTAGTGCCCACACTATAAACTTCTTGGACATCGTTCTTCAAAGCTAAGTATACTCCTTCGCAATTATTCTATTAGAGTAGTTTTAAAATACTCTTGCAGCCAAAAAGATTAATTTAGGATGGTTAAAGGATATTCAGATGATAAATCACATACACTCACTACCATTAAGGGGATAATGAGTTACAATTCAAGTAATAATAATAAAGAGAAAGACAATTGCTCTTCTCTTATACATAGGTTAGAATTTTGTACAATTTATGCAAGCTTAAAAGAAGGCACACAAGTTGTTTGATAAAATGCCTCCAAGAAATGTGGTCTTTAGTATTGCCCCAAGTAGGGAATGTTCCAAATGAGTTACAAAAGATAAGCCTTAGAAATATGTGATTAAATGAAAAACTAATCTCCTATTTATTTACACTCATCTAGAGTTTGAGAAGAGGGCACAATATGTAGAAAGGCATGATTAAAGAGGATTCCTATTAGATTTGTAAATGACAGGAGCCATTTTGTATCACCACCACAAACCTTCAGAATATCTTATCAAAATCCATGGGGGTTTACTAATAATGGTCGACACTAACTACTACAAGCTCCATAGAATCATGATTGATTGATGACTGAAATCTCCTTGAAAAGAGGACTGTTGATTGGAAACTCACCTAGAAATCTGGGTAGGTGATTGAAACCTTCCTTGTTGTAATCTGAATTCTGACCCTACCACAAATCACTGCCATAATCCTTTAGAATAGGCAACTTGCTCAAAATTTCTGATTTGGAAAGGTTGAATTAACAAGGAAAACTGACCTTGGCATCAAACTTCAATAAACTGCCTAAAAACCAGGCAATTACACCTCGAAAATCTTCTCACATCTGCACAAAATTTGTATCCCTACAATGACACCATGACCACTACTCACCTACATTTGATAATTGTCCGTACTCATAGTGATTTTGAAGAAAGCACTACCCTACAACATGATTGCCTTTGAACATCATGAAGGATGAATTGCATTGCTAACATGGTTGCATTCTTCACAAGATGCCATTGTCCATAACCATGCCTGTGAAGTTGCTCAATAATGGATTCAATGGTGACATGACTGAAAGGTGTGGCATCACCAACAATGCCACTTGACACAATTATCTTTGATAAGGCACATTTAAAAACTTGTCCAAGTGTTTGTCTTGAAGGAAAAGCATGTGGATTTATGACAAAATTTGAAACAATTCCTTCTATTATAAAAGGCATATTTTCTTGCTCTTCTATAAACCCTACAACTCCTTCCATCATCATTATTTGACATTAAAACTTGATCAACCCTTCCTCGTTTAGTATGCTTCAACTTGAGGCTAAAGTTTGCGTCAGAAGGTTGTGAACTCACCTTTCCAATTAATATGTCCCCACTATACAAGTCTAAACCAATAAAAGGAAATTCATCATTGTCAAGCTTATCTATTCTCAGGTTTTCTTTGTTTGGATTTCCAAAATCTACTCTAATATTGGATGAATTTTAGAGTCACTGTCATCATGATCAGTCTCTTTACATAATCTCAGTTACCCTTCATAGACATTGAAATTATGACAGTCGATGAAGGATTATGTAAAGAGTAGAGCCATATGAATGTCTATGAAGGGTGACTGATATTATGTAAAGAGACAGATCATGATGATAGTGAATCTAAAATTCATCCAAGATTAGAGTAGATTTTGGAAAGCCAAACACAGAAAACCTGAGAGTAGATAAGGTTGTCAATGATGGATTCCCTTTTATTGGTTGAATTATATAGTGGGGACATATTAATTGGAAAGGTGAGTTCATAGCCTTCTGATGCAAACTTTAGCCTCAAGTTGAATCATACTAAACAAGGAAGGGTTGATCAATCTTTAATGTCAAATAATGATGATGGAGGGAGTTGTAGGGTTTATACAAGAGAAAGAAAATATGCCTATTACAATAGAAGGCATTGTTACAGATTTTTTCATAAATCCACATGCTTTTCCTTCAAGACAAACACCTGGATAGGATTTTGAATGTGCCTTATCAAAGATAATTGTGTCAAGTGGCATTGTTGGTGATGCAACACCTTTTAGTCCTATCACCATTGAATCCATTACTGAACAACTTCATAGGCATGGTTATGGATAGTGGCATCTTGTGAAGAATGCATCCATGTTATCAATGCAATGCATCCTTCATAATGTTCAAATGCAATCATGTTGCAGGGTACTTCTTTCTTCATGATCATAGTGAGTAGGGACAGTTATGAAATGCAGGTGAGTAGTGATCATGGTTTCACTATAGTCATTCTAGGGATCCAAATTTTGTGCAGATTGGAGAAGATTTTGGTGGTGTAATTTCCTAGTTTGAAGGAATTTTTCTAAAGTTTGATGTTAGGGTCAGTTTTCCTTGTTAATGCAACCTTTCCAAATTAGAAATTTTGAGCAAGTTGCCTATTCTAAAGGATTTTGGTAGTGATTTGTGGCAGGGTCAGAATTCAAATTATAACAAGGAAGATTTCAATCACCTACCCTAATTTCTAGGTGAGTTTCCAATCAACAACCCTCTTTTCAAGGAGATTTTAGTCATCAATCCATCATGATTTTGTGGAACTTGTAGCAGTCAGTGTCAGCCACTATTAGTAAACCCCCAAGGATTTTGTATCAGCCATTTATGAGTTTGCAGAAAAAAATGAAAAACATGATATAATTTAGATGAATTCATGTTTAAAATTATATAAATGACTTCAACTTAACACCAAGTTTATTATGAATTCTATTTGTATTGCTTGTAGTAGTCCATTTACATCATGGCTAGTGGAATTCACTCTATTTCAGTTTAGGTAGATGTTTATATTGAGTTTTTTTGTTTTGTTTTCATAATTTATAGACCATTCATTTGATGATTTTATTAATCTTCATTGTTATACATAGAATTCAACATTTAAGTAGATGGAAGTTGCATGTAAAATTTTAACTTTTATGAGTTTGAAGATAAAAAATGAAGAACATGCCATAATAGATTCAAATTCATGTTAACCTATAAAGAGGATTTGAAAATTTCATTTTTGCTCCTTGATGGAATGTGCCTTTAACCTCTTCTAATGTAACTACCACATTACATATAAATCAACAAAAAATCATGCCATAAAGACATCATAGTACCAAGGTATTAATTACAGTCACTAAGGGTAAAACACAGTCCAAAAGTATTTTGGCAAGTAAGTCACAGGGTCACTGTCCACTGCATTCTTGGGGTGGCTCCCACTTTGTTGTCCATTCTTGTCATACACTTCCATTATCATGGCTTGAAGCCTTGTTATTTCATTTGGATTGTCTCATTGCATGCATTCTATGCATTTGATGTCTTCATTTTTTAGGGTGTTAGAATCCTAACTAAAGCATGCACAAATAACCATACTAGTTGAATCGTCACTCAAATACTTCCCTTCAATTTTCTTCTCGACTAGAATATATTTGAAAACATCCATGCATTCATGCCTAAAATCATATTCATCATCATAATTATACTAATATCTTATCTTGTTGAACAACCATTTCCTCATGAATTAAGAACTTGATAGGAAATGGTTGATACCTAGAATTGGTGGTTGGTTTTTTCCCTAGTATGGTGTGAGTCAAAAAATTTATTCATTGTTGACTTGTGATTTTTAGTGATGGTTTTGGGAAATTTTTTATTTTCAACTAATTTGGAAAACCTAAGAGCTTTCATCAATGTTAATGCAATTTTTCATTCATTATTTTGTGCCATAAAAAATTCACCTTCATCATGCTTAGATAAGTTCAAGTGACTTGACATATTTGTTAATGCAAGTTTCCATTCATTCATACCATTTATCTTTCTAAGAAATAAAATATGTATTGATTTTGTGCAATTGAAAATGCTTATTATCTTTCTAAGTTACCTAATTGCTAAAGAAATTGTGAATAATTCCAAGATATAGCATCACAAACCCTTCTTTGAATTCATTCTTCATGGATTGGTTGTGTTTGTCATCATTTTGTATGATAAATCAATGAGCTTTGAAGAACAATCACAATGTGGTTTTGACAACAATAAGCACAAGATTCTCTAGTTTTGAAAGGTGGCAACAACTTATACTCTGCACTTATTCTACAAGCACTTAAATCCTAGATTCAACTCTCAAAAGAAGCTAAAATTCATTGGGTTTGACACTTCTTTGCTCCTAAGCACTTATCTGCACTCCAAAGACTCCCCTAAAACCTTTTTTAACATTGATCAACACTTACATGAAGCAATTTTGTACAAATCCCTCAAAGTACTAGGTTTTACATAGTATAGTTGCAAAAAGAAATAAACTGTCCTCAATAACTCACACAAAATGATGATTTAGCAACCCTCTTTTTGTTAGCACATGCATATAGGCCTACAAAAAATTAGTAACAAGTTTCATGTATTTTCACGAGACGCATCAAAGTTATGGTTTTTTTCAAGCTCACTAGAAACCCTAGTTGGGGACAACAATTTTTTATAAGATATGAAATGTTACATTAGTTATGAATGCAATGTAATCAGCGATATGAATATGTTTCATAAAATGCTTGCCATGTTTCAAATTTTGCATACATGTCTACCAAGGAAGTTACAACTATAACATATGACAAAACCCCCCTTACTTTATTCTTTAATAGATTTCCATAGCTTGTTGCAAAGCTCCCATATTGACAAAGGTATGCAAGATCCTTACAAAAGATATGGAATTTGGCTTTATAGTTACCAATTGCATTTTTTTGAAATTTTGTAAAGTATTTTTAACAATTCCATTTTGTGCATATCCATGAGATATAATTTCTTTAATGCATTTTGTCAAGAAATCATTGTCTAGTCTATGCTTTCATATTTTGTATACATGATATAATTTATATGATTGTACATGATTAGTGTTTGCTCTTGACCAAATTTTTATAGTTAATTTTATTATTAGCAAGTAGCTTAGATACAAAAATTTTGGTTCAAATTATCTTCGAGTTGTGAAGCCCTTTGTGTGTAATGGTGGTTTTATGCCTAGTCATTTCCAAATCTAGCTGAATATTATCATTAACAAAATGAAAGAATCTTATTAGGGACATATTGAAACATTCAAAATGTGAAAGAAAACTACAAAAGGCACCAATATATCTTGTAAAGGGAAGTTTAACTAATGAAGAGAGGAAATTAGATGACGAATCCAAAAATTAGAAGACTATGAAATGTGGACATAATAGAGAGTCATTTACCATGAGTATAGAGGATATATGTATATATTCAATGAAAGTAATTGAAAGTGATTTTGTGAGGAATTCAAAAGAGTAACTAGCTCAAAAATAGATTCCTTTCAAAAAGACATGCTCACATATAAGAATTTAATTTTAAATAAATTTTCATTGTACTTATCATTAAACTTGATCCAATAAAATTATTTGAGTCACTTATTTTTAAATGATTTTTGTTATAATTTTAATAATAGCATTCAAGGTCAAAGACATGAAATAAATTGCATTAATCAACAAAACTCAATCTCTATTAAACAAATGCACAAATCCCTATCAAATTTCTATCAATTTATAGATGCAAGCTACCAAAAAAATGTTTCCATTAGGAAATTTTTCCATCAACTATAGGTGGTCTAATAACATAAAATAAAATCCATGGAATGAAATAATTAACATGAAAACACAAGGGAAGCCTCTAAAATAACCATACTAAATTAGTGGATAGTCATGGTTAAATAAGTAAGAGAATTGAGCCTACTATTTTAAAAACCAAGGTATATTTGAATTACCTTTTGCCTAGAGGTGGTCCTTCTATATTCTCTTATTATGGTTTCACTATCAAAATTTTGCTAAGGGTAATATTCCAAAATTCAAAATCAAGCTATAAAGCAAGACTACACTCATTTAAAATAAAAGTGTATAACATTTTTTTCTCCAATATTTGAAAAAACAATCCAATACAACAGTACAAGGATATTCGTGTCAATTATTTAGACAATCATGAAAAAAAATTTACCATCCCAATAAATGTGAATAGAAGCATCCATCTACTTGATAATCTACTTTCCAAATGACAACACCGCCAAAATAAATGAATGTAATAAAGTAGTAAAAAAAAGTACAAAGAAAAGAGTATAGAAAAATAAAAAATAAATTTAGCTATTGTTGTACCCCTCTTAATTATTTTAGAATGTGCTCATAAAAGTGAAAAAATAAATACTAAAGTACCTAAAAACATAAACCAATATCGCATGCCCATGAGTTATGCCCTTGACTATCTCACATGTTTGGTGACATTTGTCCACACATCACCTATCTATATATTGTTTAAATATAAGGATGGATGTCTATGTATCCCATACCTTTGTTTAGCCATAAATACTTTTTCAAGATCGCAAGTATATACATGTTTATTTGTTTCTATCCTCTACAATTTTGTTATTACCAGTAAATTTGAACCCTAAATTGTTGAGCCTTCTCTATAATTGTAATTCATGTCTACCCTCTTTTTTACAAATTTAAAACTAATTTAAAAATTGCATATTTTAAACAATTAATAATTTAACAAGTTGTATACACTAGACATTACAAACTAAAGTTAAGCAAAAATATCCCAAAATTTGATAGGTTGGAATACATAAGTTTAATCACCTGTTAATCTTGATCTAGATAATATAATTCCATTGTAGTAAGTAAAAATATAAATTAATGTATAAAACTTATGTTAATAAGTAATAACGTAGCATATGTTACAATAGATATAATAAAATAAAAAAGATTTGGAAGTTAAAGCAATGCAGAGAATGAAAAGGAGGAAGAGGGTTTTAAAGTACGCACAGAAGGAAATAATGAAAGCATTTGCAAGGATCAGTACGTCAAAGGTTTGTCTGCATTGAAGATTGATGTGGAAAGCATTGTTGATAGGGACACAAATGAATTGGACCATAAGGTTGTTATAGGCCATTTCCTTGGGAAAATATTTTCCAGGAAAGAGATCGGCGAATGGGTAAATGAGAATTGGCCTGGTGAACCTGTTCTAAACTACCTACCAAAAGGATTATTTTGGTTGTTTTTGAAAATGAAATGGAGTGCGAGAAAGTGATGAAAGTAGCAGTTTGGAAATCAAGTGTTTTATTTTTATATTTGTAGAAATGGGAGAGGAATTTTAATCCTCTTAAATTTAACCTGAGAGATGGTCCAATCTAGGTATGCCTATATAATATGCCCTTTGAATATTGGTCTGCAAGTTGTCTATCGCGGATTGGTGACTCCATGGGTCAAACATTGGAAACAAATTTGAGAGGGAAAAACATTGATATATGCACACATCCTGATATTAACCATAGAAGAGATTCCAGAAGCCATAAATTTAGTCTTGAATGGAGGATTATGGTACCAATCTATTGAAATTGAAATCCCAAAACATTACTGCCTGAAATGTAAACAAAGAAATCACAATACTGAGCAATGCAGAAGGTACCCACAAGTGTACAAAGATGTGTAGAAGGAAAAATCAAACAAAAAAGAGACAATAGGTAATGATGACAATGTGACAAAAGAAAATAACGACCTCGTATCCCCAAATAAAAGGAAAATTTGGAAAATGGTTGTGGCAGAGCCTTTTAAAAAATTGAGTCAGGAAGTAGGTGCACAAAAGGAGGAAGGTGATTTTGAATGCACAGAAATGGGGTCAGAACTTCTGATAAAATTCATTGCCTGGCATGAGAACGAAGGGGATGAAGCCTCTAATCAACAAACAAATTTTGATAACACAGACAGTATAGATATCCAAGAACCAAGGAGGATTCTCCATACTGCAAAATCAGTTCCTAAATTAGGTAGGAAAACCAATACGCAAAAAAGGGAAGAAAGGCATAGAAAAGTGAACGGAAATCAATCAGATCATAAATGCTACATTCCAGGGAAGGCAGTTCCTCCCTTGGAGGAATATAAGGCTCCTAACATGGAATGTTAGGGGCCTCAACAATCCTAACAAGATGTGACTGGTTAAGCTCCAGTTGGAGAACCAAAGTATTGATCTTGTCTTAATACAGGAAATCGAGATTGAAGGTGCAAAAAGAGTGTCATTCATAAGATACTACAAAGGCTAGGAGGTAGCTTCGTGGATGCAGCAGGGGCAGTAGGCGGTTTGGGTATTCTTTGGTGCCCAGGGAAAATCAAAGTGGAACCAATGGACTCCAATTCAAACTAGGAAAAACCAAAGGTACAAAGTCTCTAATCAAATCTGGTTTTTGTAATTTTTAACATTTATGGTCCAATCAAAACAAACGAAAAGAAAGCATTTTGAGAAAAGATTTCCATGGAACTAGATGTGTAAGGGGGAAATCGATGGTATCAAGTAAGAAAATTGAAATGAATTGAAACTAATCTAATTGGAAACAAAAATCAAGATTGATGCCCATTATTCATGAAATAAAATCACAAAGAAAAAATTCAAATGATGCAATCAAAAGAGACAAACACAAAATAAATTCAATAAACATAGTGTTACTATCTCGTGTCAGAGTGTATTCGTGAAGATGTTAGGTTGTTCATATCAATGCGAAGCCTCAATTGTGTGTGCAAAAGCTTGAAGAACGTGTGTATGTTGATTGAAGATGTGTGTAAAACTTTGTCAAAATGTTGATTAAGATTTTAGAATTACTTCGTCATGCAAATGATATTGATTCTCAAATCGTTTTTGAGAAGAAATGAGGTTGTTATATAGATTTTGTGTTTCAAAATGACTACTTGAAATTGTGTAATAGAATATCTTGATCAATAGTTGAAAACCATTTAGAGAATTTAGATGGGAATAATCAATGTATTTTGATTACATAATCATTGTGATTGAAGAAATCAATTTGAGTGTTTAGTGAGATTGAAGAAATAGATTGAATAATTTGTGGAATTGAAGAATAGATTGATCTATTAGAAAATAGAATGATCAATCACAAAATAGAGTGAGCAATGGGGAGATCGTAATTTGCTCAATCATGAAAGTGGATGAGAATAATTAATTAATTGATTTAATTAATTAATATTTTTGAGTTGAATGTGCAAATCATGTTTGACTTTTGCAAATGAAGTTGTATTTGTCTGATTTGACCTTTTTGATGCTTTTTTGAATAATTAAATTAATTATTCATGTCGAAGGGAAAGTGATTTAATTAAACTATTATACATTTAAATAATAATTTAATTGATTTAAGGGAATAAAGTGAATTAGAGACATAATTAAATAATTGATGTTATTTAATTAATCAAGAAGAATAAAGTTAGATTAGGACTTTATTAAATAAATGTAATTTATTTAATTAGTCGAAAATGATGAAAAAGTGAATTAATTAAATATTGTAATATTATTTAATTAATAGAAGAAATTAGGGTTTTTGATGTATTTGATGTAAAATGCAATGATATTTGATGATAATGATGCTGATAATGTGAAAATGGGCATACTGAAAATTCACTGCCAGTAATTCAGAATTGTTGGTGGCAGTGAATTTTCCCACGATGAATTGTTGACGGTGAATTTTCCATCGATGGATTTTTCTAGAGTCATGAAAATGCCGTTTAGGATGTGCGATAAGTGTTAAGTCAATTTTACATGTCTACATTTTGCCTCTCTTTGAAAAAAGAAATGGTTGCTTTGTTTCAAAGATTTCAGTGTTAATATCAAGATTTGAAATTTTTTATATGCCCCACTATGCTCTAACAGTCAGTAGAATGATGGTAGGACTCTGGGATGCCCCCTCAAGAGGTTAGCCAAAAAAATCACTTTGTAGGTTGAGCTCACGATACTATTGTAATTTCAGTTCCAATGTGTAGAGGACAAAAAAATAGGTCTATAGGTCTCTTGTTGCTTGTTCAGATATTCCTAGGATGTTCTAATTTCAACCTAAAAGTGCTTCTTAGGTAAAAAAATTAGGGTTTTAGGGGTTAAAATAGGTAATTAGGGTTCAAATTACCTCATTTTCACTTTGAGCCTATAGAAAATTATTGCCTCTAGATTTTGTGATTTGTCGATTGTCAAGGAGCTATGGTGAGGATTCGAGGAGCTCCACATTGCGTGGATGTGATTCGCGAGTTCAGACGGCCTCCAGGAATTGGTTCCCCAGTATGCACCCTTTCGTTTCATGTTTTTGACTTTTTATGTTTGTGTAATTAAAGCACAAAGTCAAAGTAGGCAACTATATTAGGTTTGTGAATTGTTTGCTTTTGCATTAGTTTTTGTGCATTTTCTATTTATGAATAGTTCACTTTTCATTTTCTTGCATGCACCTATTTAAAAAAATTTCTCTTGCCCTAAAATTTTGCATCTATTTTCACTTTTGTCTCGATTTTGTGCTTTGGGTATTTTTGCTTCATTTTGTGCACTCTTGTTAAAAAATTTCACTTTTGAAAATCTTATTCGCTTTTGAAATTTTTGCATTTTCCTTTATTGTTAACTTTTGACTATTTTTTTTTTACTTTTTCTTGTTTTGCTCACTTTTACCAAAAAAAAAATTAATTTTTCCATTTTTTGAATTTTAAGTCAATTTGTTCATCGTCATAGGTTCGTTTTGCATTTTTATAGCAAATCCTTAACATCATGGGTTGAATGGTTGTAGGTGGTTCTTAATCTACTCCATTCAAGGGAGCGATGAGCACATGATCTGTTTGATTTGGGTGATCCCACAATAGTGGTTTACAATTTATGGCCAAACTGAACACTGAAATATTTTTTTTAACTAAATCTTGACTTATGGGCACCTATAGTGGCTAAACAGTGAGGAATTTGAAGATGATGCAAACTAGAGTTTCATGACATTTATTCTGTAGATTATTAAAAAAAAATTCAAATTTTTTGGAATCAGATTGCACTTTTTTTCCATCTCCCTCGAAAGCTTTTTGAAAACAACATTTTTTAAAGAAAGTGGCGTTCATAGTATAACGTATAACTTTTTCCATGAGGATAAAATTCTAATTCTTTAAAAATTTAGATTTAACTTTCTGACATCTAGTACTTCCACTTGATTAGATAGTTTTATTGAAATTTTTCTTTAATCAAGTTTCAAAATTGAGCCAATTACAGATTGAGGACATGAATGGGCAAATGTAGCGTAATTTTTATATATCAAAATTCAATTTTTTTTATTGGATCAAGGACTTTAATATCTGGTGCACTCATATTTTTAAATTTTTTTTTGATAATATGCTAATTGTCCACATGTGCGGAACAAAGAGCTTCATTTTCAGTGAAAAACCTATGTTTAATAAAACTAAAAAAACAAATACATAATAAAACAAAAATATATTAAAATTATATTCGTTGGATAGCTTGTTCCGAGGACTACCTAATTCCAGTTTAGTTTGTGAAATCTCCACCATTTTCATGTTCAAACTGAGCTCTGAAGTGCAAAAAATTAGGTTTTTGTGAATTTTGTCAAACATCAGGGAAATGGGGGGTTCACCTGAACTAGGAGGTTTAAAGTGAACCCCCTTTCCAAAAGAGTTTTTTATTCAAATTTTGTCTGTACATGCAATTAATGGGTTCACTCAAACCTTGGTTCGAGTGAACCCTTTTTTGGTTCGTTCGAACCCCCAAAATGTAAAATTTTTCCATGGGGTCAAATTTTTCAAGTTTTCCTTCCTTATTTGAATTGTAAACCACTTTTGTGGGTTTACCCATTTGATTGTTGTGTTTTAGGAGTTAGAGTAAGATGTTTTAGATTTTTTTGAGTTGCAACATATCTACTACATGCCTACCATTAGATGCCATAGAGGGATAATGACCACTCTTATGGAGAGGTGGCACTCAGAGACCTTTTTCCTTTCATTTACCTATTAGGGAGGCCACTATCACCTCAGAGGATGTGTGGAGGATCCTCCGTATACCTATTCACAGATAGATTATTACATATTTTTTTCGACAGGGTACCTATGCTATGTGCCATGTTCTTGGTGTGAGACATTTGGAGGTTCGTGGGATAGAGGTAGACCTATCTAATTTTGTTGGCAGTGTTGATCCTATTTCACTTATTCTCTATGGCTTGGTCATGGGGCTCATTGTTCCTAATAGGAGAGGTAGACAATTATTGGTTGGTTGGTGTGTGTGTGTATCAAGTAGATGTTCAAGCATGGGACTACATAACCATGATTTGCATCTCTTCCACACTTATATAAAGAGATATACATGGATTCACCCTACCACTACTTGAAAGATCTTCACTTTACATTGGTGTCTCTCTTTACCATATGGGCGCAGGGCTGTCCTGGTTCTTGGCAGTGGTATTTTTGGATTGGGCTCTGGGGATCCATTCTCACCCATAGATTATCTGGATATTCTTCACTATGCTGGCCTAGACAACCCTACACTTCCCACTTAGTGTTTTGATGATAAATGTGGGGTTTTGCTGTGGGCAATAGATGGAGATACGGAACATGGTTTCGAAGACTCAGTTAGTTATGGTATTTTGTAGAAAAGCTAGATGTCACAGTCTGTTTCTCTTTACTTAAGAGATATCTACCTAACGGGTTTTCATCGGTATGGAGACATAATTTGGGCACCAAATGCTTGTGAGGCTCGTTTGTCAAGCCACTAGAGGTACATGCATGGGTCTACAGGACAGTTGTGATGTTTTGTTTACTGGTTTAGGCTCTTTCCCCATTGAGTGGGATTGGCGCATGATAGGCTTCACAAAGCTAATAACCATAGTTTGGATATTGCAGTGGACTTTTCTAGCCTCTTCTTTACTTTTGTTATTTTGTGGCTGTTCTGACTTTCAGTTGAAGCCTTTTATTGGGATATCCCATGAAATATTTTCATATTCTTTGCAGCTTATTCGCGTTGACTTGATTACATTTATTATCCCGTTGACTCCCTAAAATGACTAGTATATCGCATACAATTTTTGAATGATGAGATAGATTTAAATGTGTGATTAATGAATGGATATTGTGTATGTGCCATACGCCTTTTCTTTCGCATATGTTACCTTTTTGCTCCTTGGAGTTGTTGAAGGAGGATGAGTCAAAAGCGCCAATCTAAACTATGCAGTAAATTCTATTTTACTACTACGACTTGAGGCTCTGGTAGAAACTCTTTATTGAGAGAAACCGTTAGGAAAGATTTTAATGAAGACAATGGAAGAGTGGGCTAGATTCTCTGAATCCGATTTGAGCATAAATTTATTTATGAAGTTTGTTCCTTGATTCTGGAATACACTTTACTTCCACGTCTTTCTTCGATAGGGTTAGTTAGTTAGTTGCTCTCCTATTTTTAAAAATAAAGTACTCTTCCTGTGCAGAGAGAAAGGGAGATGATAGTGAGAGTAAGATAGAAGCATAGTAATAGGAAGTTAACAGATATCATGTAAGAGTCAGTATGATAATAAGAAGCAAAATCTGTTTGACAAGGAACAGAGTTTTTTGTTAGTTTCCATATCAACAAAGCAATGTATACCATTTTGTTTTCATGAATAAAGTTTGATGAAGTTCTGAGTTCAACACCTGCGTAATTAGTAGATGCTTGCTAAGGGGGCCCACTTAGTAAGTATTTGTAGCTAGTTAGTTAGCTTTTCTTTTCTGTTGATCATCAGTTAGCTTTCATCTTTGAAGTTTTCATACAAACTCAGTCTTGTATTGCTCCTGCAGCATAGGGAATCCATCCTTGTGCCTATTCCTACAGCATAAGGCCAGTTCACAGTTTGCGTTTCAGTCGTAGTTGTTATGGTTTCTGTTTTAATTAAATCATAGTTGAGTTAAAGAATTCTGCATTACCTTCCTGTAGCGTAGATAGAATTCCTTTCCAGTATTTATTTCCGCTAAGTTTTGACCGAAACTAGTTCTTAGTGCATATATTGTGCCGCGCCATTTAAAGTATACGTCCCCTGGTTTGACAAGTAAATGAACGTCCATATAGAGATATTAGTCACCTGTTGGAATGTCCAATTCCCAAGAAAGGTTTTACTGTGATTTTCATATCCTTTTGTGGGCGCGACCAGGCCTATGGATTTTGTAGATCCTGGGGCTACCCCAAATTTTGATTAGTAGTGGGTGCAATGCATTCCATTGAGATTTATAGATCTTGTTGGTGTTCTTGTAGTAGGTAGAGATGTCATTATTGGTTGTCGAGGGGAGAGGCAGCATGTCAATATTATTGTAGAGCAACTTGCTAGGGCCTGATAGGATAGTAGACAGGGCAGATATGGTGATATGATGTAGTAGGATCAAGGATAAGTTCTAGGTCCTCCTCCACCACTTGGAGATGGAGGTGTATAGCTAGCATAGATGACAGACATGAGATACGTAGAGGGAGGGAAATGACAAGACGTAGAGGCTCAGGTTTCTATACTGACAGTGGAGAGGGACACCACTAGACATGAGAGAGATGGCTTCAGGGGTGAGCAAGACATTGAGATTGGGTGTCATCTTGTTATCGAGACACAATTGCAGAATATTACCACTGAGATGGATAGCCTCAAGATAGAGTGTGATAGCCTTTGTGCAAAGCGAGATCAGTTGTTACGGAGGGTCACATATTATCAGACATTGTATGATGTGTTTATTCCTAGAGCGTAGTGATAGCCATGGTTTGGAGAGCCTAGTACTGCTACAGAGGCTGTGTCTACGAAAATTCCATTAGACAGTCTGATCCATAGCTTGATCCTTAGAGTCCTTTAGCCAGATAGTAGTTTATTTATACTTGATCTTTATCATGTTTATATTTCAAAGACTTATATTGTAGACATGATTTTTGTTGATGTGTTTTTTATGCACTTCTCAACACAGGCAGTGCGTAGGTGCACTACCTCTCTTGAAAGACAATCTTCCACAATCAGATTGCAGAACACTATCCCAAGGTCTCTCGGATGTCAGGTCATGACAGTGCTTAGATACCTCAGTAGTTTTATGTGATTTGCTGGAATCACAAGGCGGTCTTACGAATGAGTTAAAAAGCATGGAAGTTGGGTTTGCAAATGCAGTTTCAAAGTGCTGAAAGTGAATGAACAGTGGCTGTCCACTCAAAATAGCAAGCTGAAACTCATCAAGTTCATCTGATTTGACTTCATGGTGATGCTTTGGATCCTACTCTAA